>WOUH02069200.1:0-10158 GCA_009936405.2 Stevia rebaudiana
AGACACGTACAATCGTAAATTACATCAAGACCACAACCAATGCCTAGTGACTGAAATGTATTGCTTATAGACATAATATATAAACTGCCTCCGCTGGTAATGCCTAACACAAGCAAAACCCATGATCTGTGTATGGTAATAAACATCCACCTGCCCTAAACGGGGGATCGGGTAGTGTGACTACCACGAGTGGATGTGGGTGTCAATCCCAATAGTACTCTCAATATCTACCATTCGGCTCGTTCCCTTGAGTTATTTGGTTTCTTTCAATGAGAGGGGACTTTTTGTGTGTTAGAATGAGGAGTCTTATGTAAAACTACATTCTACATGCATACGATCATATAATGACAGGCAAACAATAATACAATTTTGTTGTTGAATTCCCCGAGTTGAAAAGATGTAAACAATTAAAAAGGTGGGGTTATGAACTCACTATCTAGGAGGAAAAGAGTCTCCACATTAAGTTTGATGTCCACGTGTTATGCGGTTTTCTGCTGCGTGAATCCGACAACAGTTTGGATTCATTTAAGTTCGTGTACTTGATTAATTGATTTTACTTCACTTAGACTTTTGTTTTTGTCAATATACATATATTTATGTGTATAATAGTTCACATGTACGTGTAAATCAAAGCTCGGTTGTCAGTTGCACGTTCTACCGCTTATCGGGTCGGTACCGGCATGCGGTTTATCTCTGGTTTTTACCGAATGTTAGGTTTTCATTACTTAATCCTTATTATATGTTTTTCTACTGTTTAGGAGGTCATTTGATCCCTTTTAATGTGTTAATTCCATTTTAGAATTATTTTATAACTTTTGTATTATTTATAATGTTATTTATTAACTAAAAATACAAATCATATTAATATAACTCCAATTGGTCTGAAATTTTTTATCTAAGTGTTTTTTATCAAGTAAAAATTACTGTAAAAATTTGGTGAATTTTCTCAAAGTATAAATATTTTTTTATATTAAATATGCTATTTAATAAGGAAGATTGTAAAAACATCTTAAAAACCTTAAAACTTTCTGAAATATTTAGGTGAAGTCTTTTTTACAGTTACTAAGTCTCCTGTAATTTTTGTAGAGTTTTATAAAATTTTTTTCCCTAATTTTCTATTTTGTATCTATTAAATGGTCCCTTTTTAGAAAGCATAGTTCCACATGTCCAAAAATTATGAAATTTTTACAGGATGGTCTTATAGGTATTCTAAGGCTTATGTAATTGTTTGGGAATTTTTGAAACACTTTAAGGTCCCGCCGGTTGCATAACCGGTTTTGTATATATTTGGTAAATAAATTCTAGTAATTAACCTACAAGTCCAAATGTTACTAAAAGCTCCGGTTCTTCCATTTTTTATATAGTTTATAACATATAAATTATAACATATAAGAATTACGTGCACTAAGTTTGTGTTTAAGTGGGTTAACCAACAATGCTCATTTTACCATTTTTATGTACAAAGTATTTTGAATAAAAATATCCACCATTCCAAATGAGCTCAAATTTTAGAGACTTGCTAGTTTACATATTCCTTACAACATACTAAAATTTCGTGGTCAAATTTCACGTATATCTATATTAACCATTTTGACATATTTACCACTTTTTAATATGTAAAATTGTCTAGTTTTTGTGATTTTTAACTAGTTTACTAGGTTTTTGATCATTTTATCCTTTGTTCATGAGATTTTTAACATCATAAGTATAATTTTACAAAGAAAAATATGAAGGTTAAAAGGTATACCCTATCCAAGCTTAGATGAAAAAAATACTTGAGAAAGATTAAAAATCTTCGGAAGATGATGATTTTAAAGGATGATCTTCAAGTCTTGGACACTCCAACATACATCAAAAACTATTGAATTAGGTTGCTAGAACTCCGTTTACTTGAGGGTCTTGAAGAGAAAATTATAAAAAGGAGACTCCATGGTGGTTTTCTATGATAAAATAGTGGTTTAAAGTGGTAGGTTATAATGGTGGAAGAACAAAATTCAAATGAGATGGTGGTGAGATGTTGGTAGTAGAGGTTAAGATGATGTTGTGTGGGTTTAAGATGGTGGGTTTTTGGAAGCATTTTGCTAGTTTTTTTTAAGGTTTTGAAGTGTGGCTTTCGGATCAAACAAAGGATGGGTGGATTTCTTGTTTGACTAAATTAAAAGGAATGGTGATGGGACTAGTTAACTTGCCGTAAGAAAAAGAAGGATGGAAATTTGTGTTGTTTATTATTGTAAAGTATGGGAAGGTTGTACATAGATTGCCGTAAAAAAAGGAAAATGGATAAGGGTGAAGAGTCCCTGCATATTATTTAAATTGACTTGAAGATATTATCCTAGATATCTACAATCTTATTATTTCCGTTAACATAACAGTGATTTTCACAAGTCTTTACATTTAGTTATGGTTATTAAAGAATATATAATCATACATAAGCATACGACACACACATATATTTGTATACAAGATGAGATGCTTGTGTTATGTTATGAATGTCGAGTCGAAGTGCAAATGTTATGGGTAAGTGTAATATATGAGTTTCAAAAATATATTTAAAAGTTAATTCGGCCACAGTTTTTAAACCGAGTGTTTACGTCGTTAAAATGATGGTTATACTCATATCACTAATATTTGTTATGTCATGAGGTGGTGCATTCCATTAGTTGTAACATTTTATGTGTTACATGTTATTAATGAATTATGCTATCTATGTGTGGATGTATATTGATTTCGTATGTATATATGTACTTATATATATACTTGTGTTTGATTTTTAGTTTGTTTTATTAATAGTATTCTTTGATTACGTTTTATATTATACAGATATTCGACATTCAGTGTCATTGATTTGCTATCCGTTAAGTCTTAATTAATGAACCTGGGATAGGAGGTGCACCAAGGATATCACGTCTTGTGTCACATGTACCAGTCGGAAGCAGACCTGGAAAATAAGTCGGAAGCGGACCTGGAAAGTTGACGGGTGTCACATGTACCAGTAGGTTCTCTGAAACCGAGTGCATTTTGAATATACAAAGATATTTTGTCATCTGATTCGTGTTATTATCATTGTTCTTGCACACACGTGATACCATTCCGCAATCGCACGTGTGGTTTATTGATTGATATCGGTTTTTGATCCTGATAAAGGACTAACACCTTTGCATAAAGGAAACCTTTGATGAAATCGTATCACTACATGGTGTACCTCTATCCATAGTACCTAATCAAGACACTTGTTTCACATATCGATTCTAGCAGAGACTCCAGAATGCACTCGACAATCGTTTAAATCTCAACACCGCTTTCCATCCTCGTAAAGATGGGCAAAGCACGAGAACTGTCCAAAATCTGAAAGATATGCCCCGAGCTTGTGTAATCGACCTAGGAGGGAGTTGGGATCACCACTTACATCTTATGAAATTCTCATATAAAAATAGTTATCACACGAGCATTCATGTAGCACCATTCGAGGCACTATACGACATAAAGTGGGTGCCGAATGCCAATGTGTTTGTATGAAATCAGAGAAAATCAGTTATGGGGACCAGATATAGTCCAAGAAACCATCGATAATGTGTTACAAATGTGCGAACGCTTTCTAAATAAACAAAAGAATTATGTCAGTAGTCATTGTAAACCTTTAGATTTAACATTGCTGACAAAGTACTCCTACAAGTATCTCCATGGAAAGGCGTTGCAAGATTTGGGAAGACGAGAAAACTCAGTTCAAGATTTATTCGTCCCTTCAAGATCTTAAAAGGCGTTGATCCCATCACTTATCAACTAGAAATACCCTAAAAATGAATAGAGTGCATGACATGTTTCATGTATTCAATCTAAAAAATGTCTAGCCAATGAAACCCTAGCTATGCTCATTCAAAATGTCAAGGTTAACGAAATTGCTAAAGTTCGTAGAAAGACCTCTATAAATTGAAGGTATACTAACAAAGAAACTTAATAGAAAAACCTTACACTTAGTCAAGCAGAAATGGAACTCTAGGAGAGGCCTAGAATACACATGGGAAGTGGAAAAAGAAATGCGGAAGAAATATACCCACATGCTCACATAATATCTCGAGGACGAGTTTGTAACAATGGGGGAAAATGTAATACTGAAAATTTTCCAAAGCAACAAAAGTGTAAAAAGGTAAACAAAAAGGACTTAAATTTCATTAGAACAAGTCTAGGGGCCAAAACTGTAAAAATCAAAAAGTTGGTAGAACAACTACAATATGAAATTTCCAACCTTGTACTATGTGTAATATTTTCATTATCAATGTAATCAAATTTAATTATGAAATAAGCAATGTTAACATGTTCATGTTCAAATTCTAAAACGTCCGAGAGAAAACGAAATGTGAAAACGGTCATCGACGAACAGGATACATGCGATTGAAGGATCATTCCATAGCCTAAAATCTAGGTACATATCCAGGAGGTGTGCTTAGTGGGGTTAGATAGGAAACAAAAAATAGTGAAAGTAAATGAAAACCACGTGCAACCGGAGTCTGAACGAAGTGGGAAACGCGAAAACAAAGTTCATCGTTCGCGCCTTCAGAAAAATGGAAAGTGTCACCATGTAGAATGACACGTAGCAATGTGTTGCAAGCACCACACACATCAACATTCGTGTGTACATTGTAGAACGATAACTCGCCACCTAGCCTTAGGCTCGTGATACGCAAAGGAGGCTTGAGCTCGGCTTGCAACACATGAGTCTCGGTTCGTTGAGCCTATAAAAGGCAGCTCATGGCTTGACCTGATTCCAACACCTGAATTCGATCCCGAACACTTTAAAATACTTTAAAACATTTAAAAACAATCCTACGACCTGAAGGGAGATACTGGTTTCTTTATAACTACTCGGAGATGCTCAATAATCTCAAGAAACGCTCACAAAGTCACTGATCGATGTTGAATCTAATTCTCTTTGTTTCACATGTTGATATATCTATTTGGTGAGTTTCACGAGCCTATTTCTATTTACTTATTTACAAATCTTGGGGGACATTACATACATACATGAATGTAATACATGTACATGCCACATACAAAGTCACATGCATAATTGGACCGTTAACAAAGGGTGGATGAGTAATCATGGTTCGTACTATCGATCATGATAAACCTAAATCGATAGATTGAAGTTCTACGTAGGTGCATTATTGACCTAATTCATACACTTGATTAGTGGTAATCATGTTGGGGGCATTACATTTAAGTTTCGGAGCCAGTGCATTTATGTTAATATTCACTCGTTTATTTTCTGATCAACAATCAGCGCATGTAGTATTATGGTCCTGAAATCTGTTATACAATGATTTTACATGTGTAGTAATAAAACCTGTGAACTCACATATGTTATGGTGACTTTTCAAAACTTTACATGTAATCTCATGTATATGACAAGCCAATCGGTGGCTATGCAAGACCGTCACTTGTGTGATAGTGTTGTATATTGTTATATGTAATTGTTCTCATATGTGTAACGATAACGCTTCCAAACTATGTAAAATTTTGCGATGTAATATAAATTATGTTTGTGTTAAATGTTACACTTTGTTTGTGTAATTTGAGTTTTTTTTTATAAACCAGTGTCCATCTTGTGATCAACAGTTGATGCACCGCCTATAGACCGAACAGAGTTCGGTGCCAGGGGTGGGGTGTCATAGATTGGTATCAGAGCCACTTTTTTGATAGAACACTAGATTACACTTATAATATGAACTTTAACCTTAGGTTTATGAAATTCACGTACTGATATATGCATTACATTATCCAGATGTAACTTATGCATATTGCAAGCATGACATCTTATTCGTATCTCATTATCGTGATGGATTCTGATGTTGAGGATTCAAATGTTGCACCGGTTCCACCACCGTTTCCATTAGTTCCTTTAGATCCACCTAGTCCACTAGTATCCTTAGTGCGTGCATCGTTATCACTGATTCACGACGAGTATTTAGGTATTGATATGGATATAGATCAATAACTCAGTAAGAAAAATATATATGTTGATTAACTAACATATTAAAACAAGACCATAATGTGTCATCCATATTGAGCCTGTAAATATGTCCACATTTAATATGGATTTATATTTGTTTATCATACATCAAGACTAAGTCTATTGAAATCAAATAAGACAAAGATAAAAGAGAAGAGTTAGGGTTTTGTCATCATTAAATGGACTTAATCAAGATGAGGCTTGCAGAGAGCTTGATGAATTGTTGGAGAGTCAACATCTCCAACGTAGAGACCTAACAAGCTCATGTGCATGTATTGTTACGGGATATGGGGAGTGCGTATTCAAAGATTTTAATTATGCAAGTCAACAAAAGTCAGTTACTTTTTTTAAACTATTTGCGTAAAAGTATCACACGAGTTTAGTTATGATTGATGTATAATGTTCCAAGTTTGCTAAGAAACTATTATTCTTAATAGTTACGAGGTCAATTTGTGCATTTGGATTTTTGTAATAAAGGGTTTTCACATTTTTTTTAATTGAAAATATCTCCAATGCATATTTGAGTCAAAATGTTTGTATCTATTTATTCTTAGTGATTACTAGAAGTTTACTCCCGCGTGTTGTGGTGGGGATTTCTAGTGTCTTTCGGCACATATTAATTAAACATTGAGGTAGTTTTGTATCTGCATTTTGTGCTAAAACACATATAGCAATCATGAATAGGCTACCATGATATATGTTGACCTAGTGAAGAACAATGTTTCAAAACAAATAAAATTAATGATTGTCTAGAAGCATTCCGCCAACCTCTTCATGTCTTCTTCAATGGTCCAAATTCCTTATAGTGAATCCTTCAATACTTCAAGGCATCATGTTTTCGAATTACAAACTAAAAGAGCCAAGAGTGTAGTGCCTTTGCAAAAAATAATAAATAAACAAATCAAACAAACCTTATCGTTGTCCACGTCTCAAATAATGAGAGTAATGACTCCTAGACCCTCAAATTCAATATCACCAGTTAAAGTTTCCTAAAGGATTTCTGCAATGATAATAAATAAACAAAAGAAACAAATATTGTCAATGTCAACATCTCGATAATGGTACTAATGACTTACGCAGTATCATTTTAGGGGTGGTGGATGGACGACTAATGTTTTTCTCCCTTTAGCACTCACAAACACGTTCCTTAACCGGTGAGCTAACTCCAAGGTTGGCCCATGTGTTTTAAAAAGGAGGCAGCTGCCTTGGGCCTTCAAAATATTTGGGGCCCCATTTTTAATAGACTTGTAGCATGCGTGTCAGGATCGATATCTGGATCTGATCTAATAACAATAAGTCATGATTTCAATTGATTATAGGGTGGAAACAATCAATCAATTCAAGTTTGGATAAGATCTAATTGATAAACACCCAATTAATTAGTACTCAAGTCATATTTAATAAGAACAGATGAAGAACAGATGATTTGAATAATAAAGGCAGTTATATTGATCGTCAGATCTGAAATTATCATAGAATTACAGTGCTGTGTGCAAAAGTGTGAAACAAGCGTATCAAAAGCGTACAGACTGATTCTATAACAGGTCTATTTATAGACCCATTTCAGACCTAACTAATTGCCCTAACTGATTTGCTCTAACCAAAATAATGATACAAATGTCACATCAGTTATACACGTCATAACTGATGTCACTACTATCTTTAAGTTTGTACATCAGCAGCAACACATTTGTACATCAGCAGTCATCACTTTAGGCGTTAGCAGCACATACTATAATTTGTCACTTAGAAGATTTTCTACTGAGGCTTGAGTGTCAGCAGTCATAAAATCAACATCAGCAGTATGGATCTATACTTGTCAGCATCCAAGTATACTTTTCTCTTTGAGCATCCATACTTCCTCATCAGCATTGTCATTTCATGTCAGCACTCAACACTTGTATATATCAGCATCACCATCTTGGTCATCAACAGCCACGAATAATTTGCAAATCCTGCACAACTAAACACATAAATATAAGACACATATAATTAAACAATCAAATGTCTTAAACTGAAGCTGATTAAGGTTTAGAAAGGAGGACCATTATGTGTCATATGTATTGAGCCTGTCAATACATCCACATAGATCATGGATTTGATTCTTTAACATAAACAGCATTCACAAATCTGTTTAAAGCAAATAACAAAGATAAAAGAGAAAGGTTAGAACTTTGCCATCATTAAATGGACTTAATGATTCTTGAAGCTTGCAGAAGAACTTGTTAATTGTGGGCAAGTCACCATCTCATAGAGGAAACCTAACAATCTCCCCTAAGATGATGTTTCCTACAATTAACCACCATGATCCCTGAGTACCTTTCAAAGTCTCTGAAACAGCTTATATGCAAACACCTTTTCAGCACTCCAGTCAATATCACCAGCAGTCACCATTTTCAAACTTTAATACATTTTTCAAGAATCTTCCTCTTTAACTTGATCATTTGTAAATAAGAAGACAAGGTGAAGAATAATTAATGCAAAGTAATCCATGGTTGCTTTTAAATCTTCTCTTGTGTTGAAAATTGGCATTTGATTTAGTTGAGATAGAGAGCTAAAGTCTAATTTTGAGAAGTCTTCTTTCTCTGTGAACAGATAGCTTCTATCATCACACTCCACAATCAAGTTTCCATCATTGTTAATAGATACTCTCTGTATGTTTTTCAATGGTTCCACCTTTCTTTCATTCTTTTTCAAGCCATCTTGAACAAATAGATCCTCTAAATCTCTCCTTAACCTTCTGATTAACCCTAAGAATTGAGTCAGGTTAAGCTTACCAAACCTAGTTTTGGTTTATCAATTATTAGGTTATCAAGATGAATGAAATATGAGTTTTCAAGAAGCCTTGTTTCTGTGTAGGCATAAAGCCTAATGTCAGTGGCATTGAAAGTTGGGTGTCTTCTCAAAATTACAAGTTCCCAAGAGTTCTCATCGTAAAACCGCCCTGTTATTGGAAAACCAGTCATATCTCCAACAACTTTCTTCCTTTTTATTTATGGAGGTTTGAGCTTGTAATTCTTTTCATCCCATTTCTTCTCAAATTTCTTCATTTCTTTGTAAATGGCAGTTCTATCTAGAACTCCATATGGAGATGAAAATTGGTTAATCACCTTTCTGAAAGTCTCTTGAAAAGCAGCAGTTTTGGTGTGTCTACTTCGATTTACTAATCATAGCTTTGATAAGTCAATCAGCTCCAAGTCAGTTAAATTGAAGATTTCAAACCATGATGAGAAATATTGAACTTCACCAGTCTCTCTTTTTACTAAATAAGCACCCCAGCCAAAATCATACTTCCACCCCATAATTTTGGCTCTTTGAGATATAAGTTCCTCATCTTTAACACTTAGGGTTTCTTTGTATGTCATTCCCGTATTCAGCATGTATTGGGAAGATTGAGATGACTGTCTTGGAGCAGATTGTTTTGAGAAAGAAGATTGTGCTTGTGATTTTGATAATGACTTTGGAATCAGTGACTTTGGTTTTGTGAAAGTTGGACTGAAGGAGGCAATTTTGCTGATAACTGGCTTTTTGGAGAACTCAAGGCTTGTTTCTTTTCCAGCTTTTTCATCAGCAGCAAGAAAGTCAAGAGCTCTGTTTACTAAAGTTTCTCTCTTCATTTTAGAATAAATTCTTGAAGGTACATTTCTTTGATGTAAGAAGTTTCTTAGAGCTTGATCATTCATGGAATTTGGATCTGGTTGTGTTAGATTTTCTGCTATTTGAGCATCCGCCAACTCTTGTTCTTTTCTTTCTTTCTCTATCCTTTCTCTTTTCTCTTTTTCAAGATCAGTTTCAATTTCTGGATTCAGAAGAGTATTAAGTTTATTTACTTCAAAAGACAGTTGTTCAAAAGACAGTTGTTCAAAAGACATTCTGTTTACTGTCTCAAAGTCAAAACCACCAAATTCAACAAGTTGTAGCACCATCGGCATGTGTTTATCAGCAACAGCATTGGCAGAAAATTGATTTGCAAAGTCAGCATAAAAACGATTTGTGGTTCATCTGTTTGGGGCTCTATTGGAATAACAGTTGATTCATCTTGAACATTGCTGGATTCTTCAGTTTCTTTAGCAAGTTGTTCATTATATGCCAATTCTGCTTCAGTTAAATCACCTATCAAAGATCCAACAGCCTTGACTTGCTTTTTGTCA
>WOUH02069291.1:0-10154 GCA_009936405.2 Stevia rebaudiana
AACACAATGACAGTCGTAAAACACAAATCATGACACAAAAACCTACACATCGTATAACACAATGATGCATATCAAAACACAATGATTGGGTTCAGTTCACTTTTTAAAAAAAAATTAATTTTTTTTTAAACTTAAAAAAAAAAATTATTTTTCTGGGCGTTAATTTAAAAAAAATTGATTTTTTTTTTCAATTTTTGATTTTTTTTTTAAATTTTGAAAAAAAAAATTTTAAATCTTTTTTTTTTTTTGGCGAGCCGGACACAATTACCAATGTACCCCTCCTTCAAAAATTCTCTCCTGCCACGTGTCGTTACTAAAGCTTTTCTTACCCTTCTTACCATAAGCCTCCTTCCTATTTGAACCCAACCCTAGAAGGTGGTTCATGAGAGAACCACATGTTCTCCGAGAACTATAAAACTCCACTTAAGTGTATTTTAAAGATTTCTCATTTTTCATACGTCATTAATTTTTAAACGGTTTGCATGATTAAATCACAATTTTTTATCATTAATAAGAGTATAATAAATTTATGTTAAAAAAGAAAAAAAAATTGTACTTTACTACACATATAAACGAAAACAAAACTAAAGAAATTTATATATAAGAAACGCGTAAACTAGTTTAAAGTATTAAAATATATAAATTATCATCATATTACATATGTGTACTATAATTGCAATATGTCATATTGCATATATGCAGTGTATATTAACAAATGAACAAAAAAGAGACATGAATTCAAAGACTCACAAATCATAATATGAATTGTCATCATACCGCATATATCTAATATTGAACATTTATACGACGCGATACCCGGATTAAAGATAAAAAATTTGTGATTCAACGGTGCAAATTGTTTTAAAAATAATAACGTATAAAGAAATGAGAAATATATTAAATATAATTAATTGAAGGTTTTTTGTTCTCACACAAGAAAGTGGTTCTCATTTAAACTTTTTTCACCGTATATGGGTAATATACGTGTGTGTGTGTGTGTAATGTATATGTATGTATGTGTGAGAGAGATGTGAAAGAGGGAAACACTCATCGAACCAAATGTCATCTGGAATTGTAGATAGGAAACCGGATGTTTAGAAATAAAGAGTCTATACATCAGTTTCTTCGTCTGCTTCCTCGTTTGCTACTTTGCCACGTCAGACTGGATCTCTCATGGGAGTTGGACTAATTAGCACAATGTGTATTAGACTATCCGGTGTACCGGGCTGGAGTGGGGCTGTACTGGGGCTGGAGTGGCATGACACGTAGGAGAGAGAGTAGGTAAAGTGGGTGAGTGGAATGGTGGAAATGCATGGGGCTTGAGTGGGTAAAAAGTAGGTGTTGATGTGGTGTATTGTGATTAGTAGGAGGGTAATGTGTAATATTGTGATTGGTTAAAAAAAAAGAAAAAATAAATAAAAAAAATCAAACATTGAACCACGCCGGCACCCCACTCACGCCAAACCCAAAAATGCCCCAATAACGCCACCCCGGGGCGGTGTTGGAGGCGTTATTGGGGCCACCCACGTCCCACTCACGGGTATACCACATAGTCTTACATGCGGTATAATAATATATATTATTATATTATATACGAACTTATACGTGAACATTAATTTTATTTTTCGAGAACTCAGTTAATTCTAGTAACTTTGTCTTTTTGATGTGTTCATTTGAGTCTACTTAATTACGCAAGGAATTAAATAAGTGAATCCCATAAAACTTGGTAACCTAGAACGAATCAAGAACTCAAAATTGAACAAGCGGTGGCCATCTCTATTGTTGAACAATTGGGACCCTATTAAACGAGCTTGATTTGGACCCTTTCTTCAGGACCATTACGCATCGTCAAACCAATTGCCATTCATTGAACATTGGATCGTGATGACTCTTGAACCAATTAAGCCAACCCACAAATTGAAAAGTCTACCCATGAACGGTCTAACCTCTTGAATATTTGATAGAAAAACAATGTGTATAAGTTATAATACATCATCAAACAAGTCAAGATGTGTGGAGCGTACGTTTGTTTGAGCTTATTATGATTTCAAGAGCAACAGTTTCTAACATGTCCAAGGGGTTGATATTAAATTGCTATATAATTAAAACTAATTTTCGAAATTAAATTAGAAACTGTCGAAGGCAGTTTCTGACTCTAGCTGGCATATATGCTCCGCTAATATTTTTGTCGATAGTCTGGTTCATAATTTTCACAACAATTCTCAATACTTGTTCTTCAAATTAATTTGAGGTTTATCTGTTCAAAATGCTGATAGAACCACACAAAAAATTTTGATCTATCGATCATCCATCACAACTCCCATCACCACTCTCAATCGCATCCCGACGTTCGTTTTTCTTATTTTCATCTACATAACCAAGTGCAATGAGGGTGCCCATATTAAACCATAATTTGATGGTTATTATAATAAATTTAACAGGCTATTAATGGTTCAGACCTCTTACTGGTTCAGCACTTAATGGTTTAGACTGTTTGATTGCGATCAGATGTCTGAATGATTAAGACATTTGCCTCTGAATGGTTAAGCATTATACACAGTCTGAAAGGTTAAGACCTCTTATCTGAATTGGTAAGATATTTTCCTCTGAATGGTTAACTATTATATTGCCTCTTAATGGTTCAGACTTCTTACTGATTCAACAATTAATGATTCAGACCTCTTACTGATTCAGTACTTACCCATTCAGAAGTTGCCAAACAGCCAGCCCTTGATGGATCATTTCACTCCTTGTGTAGACCGTAGAGCAACAAATTACCAGAAAATCTTTTCCGTTAATCTATTTACGTTCTTATGTAATTAAGTTATCATTATCTAGTTAAATAGCCGCCGGACCCACTCTTTACGCATTAGTAATCAGTTTTACAAATTTACGATGATCATAAATATGTTTTTTCAATAAACAAAGTTCGTATTGCAAGTCTAAATTAAATGATGTTTAATCTAATGAATGGAGAATAATTGAGGAAAATGAGAATATAAATGTGATTAAATTGCAGGAGGTGCAAGTGGGATTGGATTAGAGACAACAAGAGTATTAGCATTAAGGGGAGCTCATGTGATTATTGCTGCAAGAAACACTAAAGCTGCAAATGAAGCCAAACAATTAATTATTAAAAATAATGCAAATGCGAAGATTGATGTTCTTGAACTTGATCTTTCATCACTCAAATCTGTTAAAACCTTTGCTGATAATTTTAAAGCACTTAATCTTCCGCTTAATATCTTGATGTAAGTTCTCGTTCCGCTTTGATCAAATCTCACCATTGATGGCTTACTTTCTGTTATGTTTTTATTTGCTACGAGTTAGATAATATATAGCTATAAAGGAATCGGATCAAATGGTTTACATATATAGAACATTAGTACAAAAATCCTCTTAAAATACTTATTCAAAAAGCAAGGTTTTCATTAAAAACATAATTCTAGAAACATATTATTGTTCTAAACAAAAAAGTAGAACTTGAATGATCTCAATTAGGCTTGTAAACGAACCAAACCAACAAACAGAGCATGTTTATGTTTGTTTGTTTATATTTAACCGAACAAACTCATAAACACAAACACTTTAACAAAAGGAATCTCTTGTTTGTATCCCTTCGTTAAGAAATGAATTTGTTCATTTATGTTCAATCGTTAAGATTTTAAATGATCATATACGATCACCAATTAAAAGTAAACTATTTTATTATTCAAATTAATGTGAAAATATACGGGGTTTGTTTGTTTGTTATATTATTCCAATAAAAGTTTAAGTACCATCACATGATTCATAAATATCCAATGTTTCAAAAAGATGAAACAACAATATTCAAAATAAAGACTAAATACCAATACATGATTATTAAATTAATCGTATCGCAAAAACTCGGTTCTAAAATATCCCCAAATTTGCAGAAACAATGCTGGTGTTATGTTTTGCCCTTACCAACTATCAAAAGATGGGATAGAGATGCAATTTGCAACTAATCATCTAGGTAAGTCACCAATGTACCTTTTTTTTAATACTAATATTTTTCATGAATCATTGTAGTTATTAATTAAGAACATCAAATTTTGGAAATTAATGTTTTCAGGCCACTTCTACTTGACAAACCTACTATTTGATAAGATGAAGGAAACAGCTGCAACTACTGGAATAGAGGGTAGAATTGTAAATTTATCATCTGTAGCTCATATCTACACCTATGAACAAGGGATTAGATTTGATAATATCAATGATAAACTTAGGTAAATCCATCAATATATGTTGTTTAATTAATTAAGTCAATGATCTTTATATATATATATATAAAATCCTAATATTTTACTTAATCAGTTATTCAGACAAAAGGGCATATGGTCAGTCCAAGTTAGCCAACATATTGCATGCGAATGAGCTCTCTCGACGATTAAAGGTGTTATTAATAATCTTTTTTTATGTGTTATAATGAATATAATTTAAATGCGTATATGGTTAAAACTGAAATGCAGGAAGAAGGTGCAAATATTACTGTAAACTCGGTACACCCAGGGTTAATAATGACAGATCTTATGAGACATTCATTTCTGCTTATGAGTAAGTATATGATAATTAATGTTGATAATTTAATTCTACCTAAACAACACTAAATCAATTAAATGGTCATTCTGACCAAAATCTATATCCAACTAGCCATTTGACTACATTCTAGACACCTGTCAACTTCTAAAAATTGGCCCCATTTGTAAAATGTTATAATCCAATGGTCAAACATTATTTAAAAAATTAGTCAAAGGGACATTTAGGTAAATTGTTTGATCAAAGTAGCCATTTACTTTATTTTTGCAAATAAAAACGGATACATCTACCTCTGATAAATGATTCTAAATGCCACATGTCAACCTCATATTTTTTGATTTTATATATATTTTTTATTTTATCTTAAATTATACAATAAATTTAAATTTCAAAATCCTTCAAATTTATTATAATCCAATTAAGTATTTATCTTATATATTTAAAAGAGTAAACTATATTTTTTATCCCTCTAGGCTTTGCAATACTTAACAGTTTCAGTCCGTCGTTAACATAAACCAACCCTAATGTTTCAAGTCTTAACAATATTTGTCCCTAACGTTTCAAGTTTAACATTTTTCGTCCCTAATGTTTCAAGTCTTAACATTTTTATGTTAAGTGTTTAATGACGAAAACTGTTAACTTGAAACGTTAGAACGAAAACTATTAAAGGTGGTCTAGAACTATTAAGCCTTGAAAATTTCATAGACGAAAACTCCTATGAAAATTTGACTTTTTCTTTAATTTGTATAATTACTAACTAAATTTAAAGAATTTATATTTCAAAAGTTTCTAATAAATATTTTTAAAACCTCAAACCATGACTTATACTCATAAGAGTGTCAAATATTTATTTGTTTTGAGTGTTAATAATTATATTCAATGATTTAATGATAAAAATTTTAACTGTTAATATGTTATTATGTAACCATGTGTAATACGCGGGTGTTAAGCTAGTTTTCTATACTTCTCTACTGGTCTACATATCGTACATGAATCCACAAATTTTGTATATACATTTAGACAGTAAACAAAATTTCGAAGGCGTACAAATGTACGAATCACCTCGATTAGTAAAATAAAATGAAGTTTTGAATTCGGTTTTTGGCAGGAATTTTCAAGTTGTTTACTTATCTCCTCTGGAAAAATGTCCCACAGGTATTGTTAATTTGTTATTTAAGTGCATGTATCAGATTTACCAAAATATTTTCACTTTGGATTTTTATTATTATTATTATTATTGTTGTTATTATTTTGTGTACAGGGTGCAGCAACAAGTTGTTATGTAGCATTACACCCGAACTTAAAGGGGGTAAGTGGTAAATACTTTCTGGACTGCAATGAGTATCCAGCAAGTAAGTTTGCAACTGATCCTGATTTGGCTAAAAAACTATGGGACTATAGTCAAAGCCTGGTCAACTCTCTTCAGTTTTCTTAATAATCTTTTTTCATGTAATGTGGTTTATTTATGTTTTACTTGGAATATATTATAGACACTTTATATGCTTTTTGGTTACTATCTTATTTATAAGTAATAATTGTGTTAGATATGCCTAAAATACTAGTTTTTTAGTTTTGTACATTACACGTGTCATTTGAATATTTTAGGTTAAACCGTTTAATAAATGGTATAACAAACATAAATTATAAGACACGACACAGAATTTGAAGTATAAGTTTACCATCTTGCGTTATAGAGACGATAACAAATTTTATAAATCTTTATTAACTATATTTATGTAGTCCTATTCTAAAGTAATACGTATCAGTTTAAACATTATTGACTTATTGTAATTGGTTTCGAAGTTGTAAGTGCGTTAAATTCTATAGACAATTTTACTCCTTCACTTAACTATATAGGAAATGGAAATTTTGGCAAGTTTATTTGAACCGTCATAAAAGAAACACTGACATTAAAACACAACATACAAGTAACGTACAAGAAAACTTTTGGTCATAAGTACTAATTCTTCCTCCATTATTTCTTTTGTGACGTTGGTGACAGCGATGACGGAGCAATACTCTTCTCTTTCAAATGTGTAGAAACGTCGTTTGTTGGACGTGTACATTGTTGTTCCGGTATCTTATTTGGCAAATTCAAATGTCCAAATTCCTATCAATAGTAATGGGTTAGTTAGTACGTGGGAAACAAAGAAAAATGAAACAAAAAAATTACTTTGAACTATATTTCAAGTGGTTTAAAAAGCAAATGCTTGAATTGTACATAAATAAATATGTTGACTAGAGTTGTTGTCTTTTGGATCAGAGTTAATTTAAAGATTTCATTAAAAATAATATTGGTTAATACAATGATACTTGATAGGTTCAAAGCCATTTGAAGTATTGAACGTACGCTATAGACATTAGTGCAAGACTGCAAGTGTCGAAAGATACCCAAATACTTTAATCTAAATATATGGAATATTTTAATAGATACAAAAGTTATTAGTTATTCAAACATTTTTCAAGCAACAAATGTCATTCGAGTTTGAATATTGATATATTGTTACATTGCTATTTTTTAAGAAAAAAACATATATATATTTCTTTTAATTCAAAAGTCCTAAATAGAACATCCTTGAAAATTGTTTACCAAATGGTAGTTATTTTTCATATAATTTGCAAATTCATATTTACTAACTAGTAGATCTAGAGATCCAGCGCAACCCATCCCATTTTAACGAGTAGGGCACAACAGGATTGCTAATTTTGGCCCAACATTTTTTTTAATGATTACCCCAAATCCCCAATAACCCAATATAACAATTTTGTTTCTTTATTTCCTTCTTTCATATTATCATGCATTACAACATTCTGTTCTCTAGAATTGTGTAAATGAGTTTCTATATTATTAAGATTGAATTAAAGTGGTAATTAGTTGAAGGATATAGAGATTTGATAGATTCTCTATGTATATAAAACAATGTAGTATTTTTTAAATTAAACATGAGAGAGAAAATGTAGTATTAAAAAGATAATATTAGTTAATTGAATATGAGAGTAGTTATAAGTACATAAGAGATAAAAAGTAATGATAAATGTATAAATAATATCGTTAATTATATATGAGAAAAAAAATAGTGATTTTAGTGAATCATATAATGAACATGAAAAACCAAATGTGAATCCTGATCTAATAAACAATTCCAAATAATGTCACATTACATCACCATACTTTTTTGAATTTTTGTATATTTATCTTAAATAAAATAAAATTTCAAAATCATTTAAATTTTGTTATTATCTAATTAATTATTTATTTTAAAACTAAAAATAGTAAATACAACTTTCATCCTTGATGTTTGTAATTCTTAACAATTTCAGTTCACTTATAATAGTATTTATTCCCAATGTGTCAAATTTTAACAGTTTTTTGTTGTTAAAACTTGAAATGTTATTGACGAAAAAAAATATTATATGTGATCATGTGCTACATGGCCCAAGAATAAAGGGACAGGTTTGTGTTTATTTTTTTGTTTGAATCGCCTAGACAATTTAAGTATTTGTAGCATGTATTCAACGGCAGCAAGAAGGAACAATATTTAGTTTGATTCATATATAAAAAGTGAAAACTAAAGATTATTAAATAAGTGTCACATATTATTATTATTATTATTTTTTTTTTTTGCAACTTAACAACTTAATACATATGTATAATGATTCAGTGATAAAAATTCAAGTGTTAATTATGTAACACCATTAAATACACGAGTTTCTATTTCTAACCTAGTGCTCTTATATGCTAAATAACATCAAGTCAAACCTACGGTTCTTGACATATTAGTTGTTCTAACTTCTACATATACATTACCATTCAACCTGAAATAAATAACGTTGATATACTAGTAACTCTTGTTGTCGTTAAGGAAAACAAAAAGAAAAAAATTGTTAACCGACCCCTCATGGCCTCATCTCGGTAGACAATCGTCAGAGTCATAACTACGGCCACCAACCCACCATCATTCTTGTTGACCGTACAATCGTTTCTTAACCAATTATTTTTTTATTTATTTATTTCATTAACTAATACTCAAAATGTTTTTTTATTAAAAGTAACGTGTCTTCGTCTATAAAGTTTGTAAAAATTAGCAGTTTTAGTCACATTTAAAATTTATTTTATAACGTCTTACGTCTTAATATCTTTTTCTTGAACCCTTAATAGAAATTGTTAAATTTTGAAACGTTAAAGATGAACCTGTTAGATTTAAAATGTTATGAACAAAACTATTTAAACTTGAAACGTTGAGAACTTAATGACGAAATCTGTTAATTCTTGTAAAACCTTTGGGACAAAATGCAAATCACACTTTTCTTAATCAGTCGTGGAATTTACCCCTTCCCTTACCCTGCACAATTTACTTTCCTAGTAATGTTCAATCTTATCTTCAGAAAACAAGATCCGGAAGATGTATTTGGATTTATCTCCCAAGAAAAAACACAACACTATCTATAATTCATTGAAAACAGACACACATATCACATGTTCTTTTAGAACTAATGTCAAACTGAAAACTGTATATATCGCATTATATGAATATACATTTTGGTTTGAGAGTAATAATAAGTTACGAACAAGTGTTTATACTTCATACTTGTTGCATTTCTCAATCAGTGATGAGACTAAAACTATTTTATTCGGATGTTTAATCAGAGTAAGTTTTGCATCTCTATCTACAAACAAACAAATAAAGGTTTATAACTCATATTTTTCTTGCAAACTTTAACTTTTATATATAAAAATAAAAATTGATAAATTCCTGAGACAGTAGATTTAATAGACCTTTTTTTACCATTGATTTTGCCGTCTAAAAATTCAAATTTTCATATCATACTGTGAATGCTTCAGCCAAAACACATCTTGTTAATAGTTAGATCTAAAAATCAAATTATATTATAATAAAAAAAAAGAACAAGATGTGAAATTCGTTTTGCATTACAAATTTTCAACATAAGAGAGAAATTAAGCATCATCAAGCAAGATCTCAAAAACACAAAATGGGACAAAACCAACCTTGTCGGAAACGACATTTTCCGGCATCGGAGGTGGTTGCAGAACATCGTCAGGGAAATCAAAAACCGACTGAGATGACCTCCGTTGGTGGCGACCCGTTCTTCCCTGAGACATTTTTGTGATGGAAGCTACAGTGAATGTATATGTATGTATATATCAGTGTGTGAAGAGGGAACGTGTATATATATACACAAATCGAGTAGTGGGGGAGTTAAAGTACCATTAGTTAACTGCCAAAATTGTCCCATTTTAAAAAACATTTTCTATCCAATATCCATTGAAAAGATTTGATGTATGTTATAATTAAAATATAAGATGATATAAAAAAATATTTTCTAGATGCCTAAAATATTTTTCTAAATAATAAATTATCATTTTAATAGTGACTTAGACTATGCGTAGTGGTTGGGGCTTTGAGTATGACGCATCAGTGCCACGCAGGAGAGAAAAGGGGTGATGGAAATGGGTGTAGTGGTTGGGGCTTTGAGAGAGGCTTTGAGAGAGATGGGTGTGACAACCGCCAACTTTCAGGTCAACCTTTGACTCCATAATACGTACTTTTATACGTATTGTCACATATACTTGA
>WOUH02069330.1:0-10152 GCA_009936405.2 Stevia rebaudiana
TTTTTTGGTCACTTGTCCGAGGTTTTATGCCAGCAATCTGTAAGGATTAAGGGCTTTCCTCGCTAAAAATCCTTGTTCACATTCATTTGATTTACTTTGTATTTTAAGTTATCTCTAAAGATATTTGGGGATATTTTGGAATATAACTAGAGAATCGATCATATATTTGCTAAGTAAACGATATAAACACTTTGCCTCACACAATCTAATTTGGAATAACTACAATTGATCTTAATTAATTTTTGACCAAAACAATATATATATCTAATCTTGTATTTGTAAAGTTTGGAGGACGTAAATAATAATATCCTAGTTACCCTATGGATGTAGGTCAGTTTAGACCGAACCACGCTAAACCCTATGTCGTTTACTGTTTTCATGTGTGTTTGTGTGTACGTGTGATATCCTAGTTACCCTGTGGAAGTAGGTTAGTTTAGACCAAACCGCGCTAAACATTGGGTCGTTTACTGTTTCCTGTGTGTTTGTGTGTTCGTGTGATACCCCAACACATCTCTCGATACGTTGTAGTCGCCTAGAGGTACGTGCATGTGTTGTAGTCGTCCTTCAGAGGAAGCCATGGTGGCGGGGATGGTGGTGGTATGCTACGAAGATGCTGGTGGCGGTGAGTGACGAAGATGCAAGAGGTAATCGATGGTGGTGCTATATATGTATTTGGGGATGGCTACCTGGATTTGTGTGGGTGTGTGCATATGTTATATGTATACGAGATGTCGAGAGAGAATATTTAATATCTTTAAAATACTCTTTTCTTTAATATATAATTAGAAAATGAAACAAATAAATCACATGCCAAGACTCAGTTAAAAAGTTTAGACCAGAAGATCAAGTTCATAAAATCCACACCTTCTATATATATACTAGCTTAAAACCCGTGTATTACATGGAGTTACATAATCAACAATTAAAAGTTTATCATTGAGTCATTGTATATTTATATTAAGTTACTATATTGTGAACATCCAAAAAAATAAATCGTAAAACCTGTGTATTACATAATCAACACTTAAACTTTATCATTGAATCATTTAATATATATATTAAGTTGGTATGTTGTGAACACTCAAAAAATAAATGTTTGACACTTTTATCACTATAAATTATGTTTTGAAAATTTAAAATTATTCATTCAAAACTTTTTAAATATAAATTTATTGAATTTAGTTGAAAGTTATAAAAATTAAAGAAACGTCAAATTTATAATTTAAATAGAGTAAGTGCGGTTTTCTTTTATGAGATTTTCGAGTCTTAACAATTTTAGTTATTAAACCATTAACAGAAAACTGTTAAGACTTGAAACGTTAGGGACAAAAACTGTTAAGACCTGAAACGTTGGGGACGAAAATTGTTAAGACCTAAAACGTTATAGACAAAAACTGTTAAGACTTGAAACGTTAGGGATGAAAACTGTTAAGACTTGAAATGTTAGAGATGAAAACTGTCAAGACTTGTAACGTTAAGGATGAAAAAAATTAAAACTTGAAACGTTATGTATGAAAATTGATGAGACTTGAAATATTAGAGACCCTTTCTGTTAATGCTGAACTGAAACTGTTCAGTATTGCAAACCTAATGGATAAAAAGTACAGTTTACTGTTTTAAATATATAAGATAAATACTTAATTAAATAATAACAAATTTAAATATATTTTATAATTTAAGATTATATAAAAAGTATAAAGAGTTAAAAATATTAATCTGATTAATCTAAATAATAAAAAACTCCTAAAAATTTGAGAAAATGACATATGATATTTTTTAAAATGCTTTATTAGAGGTAGATATATAGGTTACAAAGCCTTTATTTTATATCTCCGTCAGAATTCCTATTTCTCAAGCTTAGTTAACTCATAATGTAGTTAACTCATAAGAGTAGAATTTGCTATTTAGGACAAACACTATGATACGAAAAGCTATTTAAACGGTAAATTGCTTTGTTTTGCTATTTAGGACTCGACAGATGGTTATCATGTTTAGCGAAAAAGTTTGACAAAAGTTATACATAAGCTTCGTTTCAAAATACTATAGTATGACAACAACTTTTATGAATGAAGTTTTGCAATTGAAATATGAAAGCACTTAAGAAATGATTGGGAAGTTTTCTCTAATTAATGTTAAGCGTGAAACTGATGGTTGGAGGTACTGGTGGATCTAGAACTTTGATTCAGCGGTATCTGAATTTTTTTTTATCCCGTACAAGGTTAAAAACCGAGGCGTGTGGCGCGATGCGATAAAGCACCTTGTTTTTCGTCCGCAAGACGACCATATATAAAAACACTTAAAAATTATATATACCACATATAATACGGGGAACACGTTAAGATATATATCACATATATAACTAACTTTTTTTCAACTGCTTTTAAATAAATAAATACAAAAAAAGAGAACTTTAGGTACCATCAAAATAGCTTTACGTACAATTAAAATAAGCATACCTTTAAATCAAAAATCGGTTTCAGATCCAAATTTGCATTAAACTAATGCGTCACTCACACGAATGCAACTCCGAAAACCCGGGTTGTGAGAGTCGGTTTTTGACATTCTTTTTCGAAACAGAAGGCGTATTGTTGTCTTTTTTAAAAATAAAATTTGACATTATTTTTATAAACTTTTACTAAAAACAGTTGAGGGGTATCCCACTTTTCGGTTAGAAGTATCCGGATATATAAAACGTAAATTTTTTATTTTATTTTTTACATTACGCGAGTCAGTTGAACAGTATCCGGGGATACCCCTAGGCTCTCTTTAAATTCGCCCATGGTTGGAGACACGCACGGTGGACGTGGAAATGATTGCAGTTGACGTGGTACTCTTGAATTTAACTCTGATTCTATTGGAAACGAGAATGACTAGTTTTTGAGTTAAAACTTAATTCAATTCGTTATGTATTTTGCTGTACCTATTTTGTTAGTGTTTTGGTTAAACTGTTGACTTTGAGTGAAACCGTCTAAAGCTTGTCACTTTGACTAATTTAACGTCAAAACTACATGGTTTTGATTAGCAAATTCAACAACCTCCCCTAAGTCCATGCGAATGGCTATGTATAAGCAAAAATTACTGGTGTTTAAGTGTTCGTGTTTATATGGGAATTGCAAATAAAAATTGAGATGCATAAACAATGCGAATGTACCCATCGATCAACCATCTTGAACATATGAGTTTCTCTGTGTACAAAGTCAAGTTGTAAGTGGAAAAGATTAAAAATGAAGGCTAATTGATCTATTGATAATTACATATATAGTTCTATTTCTTGCCTTGATTCTTCAATAAAATGAAAACTGCATCTAAGCTTAAGTGCCTGAAATGGATGACAAAGGATTACGTGACTTACATTGGTGTGAAATTAGATGACGTGGTTGCATCTAAGCTTAGGTGCGTGAAATGGATGGCGAGGGATTACGTGACTTATATTCGAGTGAAATTAGATGACGTGGTTGAATTACTATGTTAAATTAAGCAAAACGACCTATGTTAAAAGCTTTGTTATCCAAGCTTAGGTGCATAACAACACTTTATTCATTTACCTGTTTATATCATAGTACGTATATGGACATGTAACATCCGTAATTTCTACTCTTTCTCATATACTTGGCTTAAACCATCCATAATAACTCCCCATCTCCTCGTTTTTCTCTCCAACACCTCTCGTTCCCCATTAATCCTCTTTCATCCCTATTGGTCTACGTGTCCTTTTGTTCAAATAAATTTTACTATTGGAACGGCTCTTTGGCAATGCGTAATCTTTTTAACGTTTTTTCCTTTAAAACAAACCTCAAATTTATCCAAAATTCTCACACCGTTCAATATCTCAATCTCTCTCGTCTACACTCATCGCAACAGAAAACTAATAAATCCAAACACATTAAACACTCTCAAATAACTTGATAACGTTTACAGCCCGTGGTTTGACACTTTGACCCGACTAAATTTCCACCACCCACGGTTCAAATTTATCAACAACCCAAGGTTCAAGGTTATCACCACCCACTACGTAAAGTTTATTCTCATCAAGGGTTTGCCAAAGCCCGTTTATACACTTGTTTGCCCAAACTGACCAATTTCAACCGCCACCCGATATGGATTTTTGCCCCAACGTAGCCGGATCCAAAAGTTGATGTTGTCCCAAAAACTCAACCAAAACGCACGAAGTAAAAAAACCTTGAAAAACCTCACTACTAAAGCATTGACTAGTGCTGCAGCAACGACAAGACCAATGCCATGGACTTCACAAGAAGAATTATCTTTAACACAAACTTTTATTTATTCTTCGAATAACAAGATCAAGGGTAACATTTTTTTATTTTTTTATACAATGTTTTTTAGTTTTAAACAATTTTATATTTTTATTTTTATACAATGTTTTTTTACACAATGTTTAATATATTTATACTATGTTTTTTTAGGCAACTAACAAAAGGTCAACCAATATTGGAGCACAATCACCAAACATGGCACGTCTTAATTGGGTCACGAAGGTGGAAATTACAGCTCGCATCACCAAATTTATTTGAAGTTGGAAGATTAAATCAGAAACCAACCAAGTTCAATGGTATATATAACAACTTCCTAATCATAAATGTGGCGGTAGGAGTGACGTCGATAGCCTCAAAGTGGCGAAAAATTAATATCGTTTAAAAATTTATGGTGTAGCCCATGAAACCGCTGTTTGGGATGCTAGGAATGGTGTAGCCTAATTGGCACATGGTTTTAAGGAAGATAGACAATTTTTCAAAAGAACCAAGACATGTTAGACAAAGTATTCAATGGGTGGTTCGGATGGTTAAAATTTTCTTCTGGACCTCGACTTGGATGAGGATGATACGAAAGCCTTCCAGAACCACATCGATTAGGTGGTAGAGGTAAAGGAAGAGCGCGCCCGACACACCTCAGACACAAAAGGATCGATCGTGAAGAAACTTGATTTTCTTAACGACATTTAAATGGAAAAACAAAACACATCAACCTCACTTGTTTGTTATGGTACCTCAAGGTCATATCACCTCCCCCACGTTTTTATTTTAAATTTCCTTATTTAATTTTTAAGTATAACAATAGTAAATAATTTAAATTTAACACTAACAAAATAAAATTATATTAAGTTGTAATTAACTATAACTTAACTAAAATCTTGTCCAAATCATTGCTCTAGTCAAATTCCTGTGATGGGGAGAAAGTGTACATCGGATAGAGGTCACCGGTTCAAACCTGAGGATGTGAGAGGGTTTACGGATTCCATCCCGAACCCTCTCTCATCCGGTTCCCTCTTAACTGGGGATACGGTCTCACGGAGGTCGAGGAATGGACCTTGACTACATTGCCTGGTTTCCGGTGACTAGCACGCGAGATCATGTGCTGTTCCAAAAAAAACTAAAAATACACTAAATTAACCACGAAACCTTTAACATATTTTTATTTGGGAATTGGTCCATAGTTTTTTACGGTTGAGCATTAGTTTTATCTAGATGGCCAACAGGCCGTACACTCACCCGACCCAGATTCCTCCCACACTCATTTCTTATGTCACCTCAACCTCAACCTCAACCTCGTATACTTTCTCACACTTTTTGACTTTCTAACTTTACACACACTCTTTTTTTTTAATTTAAATTTTATTATAACAAAAGTACATAATTTAAGTTTGACAATGAAAACTAAAATTACATTAATTAATAATTAACCAAAACCATTAAAAATACACTATCTAAGAAACTTTAAAGATATTTTCTTGCGAATCGATCGATCAATTTTTTTACGGTTGCACATATGTCTTCGTCTTGAATCTTGATGGTCGGTACACCCCTCCAAAAAATAATAACATATTAAGAAATAAGAAATGTTTAAAGCTAGTTTATTTAAGTGATGGTTTTTTTGTTTTCGCACGAGTAAGTGGTTCTCATTTGAATATTCTCCCGTGTTATTATGGCACTTGATATGACATCCCTATCTCTAGTCTCATAAATAATCAAGATAACATGAGTGAAACTTGTAAAAAACAAACCTCACCTCACGAATATGAAGAGCTTCTCGCACGCCTCTTTTATTAGCCCAAAGTTGGAGGTATATGAAATTTTCAGCATGCAAAAATATAGTTGAAAGACAAGAGCTTTAGATTTAGATTGATCCATTGATTAACCATTATACTCCTAAAGATATGAAAGAAAAAAATACATTCTACAAAAAAATGCATATTTTTTCCTCTTTCAAAAAAAAAAATCTAGCGGTTATAGAGAAACTAGATTTGACTAGCTTGTTAAAATCATTTAACTTTACATTTAATTTTAAAAGAGCCTTATTTATATATACACACACACATGAAGAGAGGGAGAGAGAAAATACTCGACATCGTAACATCAAGTAATGACGGTTTCACTAGGCATATGTTTGAAATTATCAAACGTCATCTTCAGATTATCCCTCTTCATTCTCTTTATCTGAGCACTACCAGCAAACATGACCTCCAGCTGATCCCACAAACTCTTTGCAGTCTCAAAATCCTTGACACATACCCGAATTTCAAATGGTAGTGCTGACTTGAAAGTACCATAAGCTTTAATGTCTATCTTTATCATCATCCTCTCATCATCTCTCACATTGATTCCACGGATTGGCAGACATTTGTTGTGATATCTCAATCTGGTTTCTTCATTGCTTGCCCCGGACTACTCCTTCTTTTCATTGTTGATTTCAGAAACTTTACGTTTCTTGTCTTCGGGTCTACCACCCTCACTCTTCATCGTACATTCCTGAGCTAATATCCATTGCAGCCTGGAATGTTGTCGGGGCCAATGGCTTGATCAGTTTATAAATTTCAGATGGAAATCTTGGATATACCGTCTAATCCGTTTCTCCTTTGTTTTCACTTTATCGGGAACTAAACGAGACATCTCGTTATACTGTGACGTATATTCTCGGTGAGTCATGTTCCCTGCTTAAAAAGTTTATCTCCATCTTATCAATTTCATTTTTAGAGCAAAATCGCTCTAGTACCATCTTATTTAAATCTTCCCATTTCATTGTAGCTATTGCATGAGCTCCTCTAGATTGTTTAATTCTTTCCCACCAATATAGTGCTTCAGATTCAAATGAATGAGCGGCATACTTAACTGCCTGATCATCTCTGAATTCACTCATTTCAATAACTGCTTCCATCTCGTGAATCCATTGTACAGTAGCCACAACGTCTTTCTTGCCACTGAATGGTTTACGATCACAACTTTTAAAGGTTTTATAATCACAACCTCGTTGTAGTTTTATCCTCGTTATATGTTCAACGTGTTCGAAATGGTCGTTGTGTCCTTCATTGTTACCATCTCCAGATTCGTTTCCATTATCATTGTTAGCTCTCCTAACTTCTGCTACAATGACTGGGATTACTTCTTGTAACATTCTTGCCAATTCAGCTCATTATTAATCATTCAAATGTCTACTTCCAGTCCCTTCTGTATTATCTACATGTTCAACCTCAAGAGCTGAACGTGTATTCCTTCTTGGGCCAGTCTTAATATTACGTCCACGGCCTCTAGTATCTCTGCTACGTGTATCAACCATTTTTCAAATTCTACAATCAAGATGGGGATCAATTAGTACTTTCATGATGATTAAAATCCTGGAACACTGATGTATAATAAATAAATATATACGGTGCATAGGACGCAGATAGTCATTTACCATAGCATCACGTTCTACCCAACCTCTCATCATGTTTATACCAACATAATTTAGTCTTGATTTACGTTCCTAATTGTGCTATATATCGTCTATGTATCTTGTTTTATGATAGATGAAACTCAAGTCTTACTTGTAAGACCAACTCAAGTTAAACTTGTTTTCGCGTTTCCCGCTTCGTTCGGACTCCGTTTCGGACGCGGCTTTCACCTACGTTCACGATTTTCAACTTCTTATGTAACCCCATTGGTTTCGCTTTCTAAGAGTTGTTGTGATTTTGGGATCTATCGGACGCTTTATCGTTTTACGTGTATCTTTCTAATCGTTGTTCAAATCAAAATTTCGCATACACTTAAATGATTCTAAACACGGATACGAGTATGATGAAAATGTTTATATGATATAACTTCAATTTACATTAAGGTACCGTTAATATTACAATTGTCCTAAGACTGAAATTGGATCGAAAGGACGCTACTAAACAGATGAAAGATTCCTCTTATTCTCGTAATTAAAATATACAAATTCGGGGCGTTACATCCTACTCATGATTGTGTCTATCATGCTTGACATTGTTTTTCCTGAACACCATTGTGTCTTGCGTTAGTGTTCAGAATAACACAATGTCGAGCTTGAAAAACACAATGAGCTGAATGGAAAACAAAATGGGGAGAATTATACACAATGAGATGAATGGAAAAACACAATGACGAGAATTATACACAATGACCTATATGGAAAACACAATGACGAGAATTAGACACAATGAAGTGAAAAAACGTAAAAAAAAATTATAGCAACACTATACTCATCTTAAAGATAAAAAAAATTCTCGTTTTTTTGTATCATTTTTTTTAAATAATGACGTATGAAAAAGTTATGAAAGGTTTTAAAAAGTGGTGGAATTTGAAAAAAAGTCAACAAAGGTGACCATTACTAAAGTATCATTCCAATAATTTTTTTAATCATAATCATTTATTAATGATCTAGTAGCTATAAATCCCTCTTACGTTTCTCATTTTTAGCACACTATTTAGTATAACTACACCCTATAAAGAAAAACATTGTTGAGTTAATTGAATAGAAGAGAAAATGTAATAATAAAGGTATAAAAAAATTATTATTTAATAAAATAAGAAAACGTAATGAGAAAGATATAAAAAAAATAGTATTTAATTAAATAGAAGAGATAAATGATAATGATAAATATATAAAAGATTATTATTTAATTAGATATAATCTTTTTTTGATGAAATATAAAAAATTAATGAAATTTATTGGGTGCTACTTCCTGCAGCCCCACCTACCATTACCAGTGTTTTGCCTATGTAACGCCCCGAAATTGGTGTGATTTAATTATGAGAATTAGAGGAATCTTCTGTCTGTTAAGCGGTAGTCTTATGATTAAAATTCGTTGTTAGGACAATTGTAAAACTAACGGTACCCTAATGTAAATTGAAGTTTATGTGAAATAAACACTTTGATTATGTTCATATAAGTATTTAGAAGCTTTTGAGCGTATGCAGAATTTTGATTTGAGCAACGGTTTGAAAATTACGCGCAAAACAGTGCAACGTTCCATAGGCTTGAAATCCTAACACCTCCTTTGGAAATGAAACCAATGGGGTTAGATGTGAATGGAAAATCCTGAACGTAGGCGAAAACCGTGCGTGAAACGGAGTCCGAACGAAGCGAGAAATTGCGTTTGAAGTTAACCCGACTGACCGATCAAGGCTCAGGATGACGTGTCACCACATGGCAGGCTCGGGAGCCACGTGGAAACACGAGGGTGAGTGTGGCAACGACTGGGCCACGTGGCAGGCTCAGACACGCTGACTCAGCGACACGTGGCAACAGCTCGTAGATTCGGACACCAAGCCATCCTACGCGCGACGCGCAGGGTGAGACTAGAAGTGGCGCGTGGCGCGTAGAGGTTAAAAGGCGGCAGATTCTCGGTTAAGTAGGGATCAATGAGTAGGGGAAGGCTGCACAATTCATTTCGAACACACACACTCTCTCTGTAGTCGGGTCTCTGCTGAAGTTGGTAATCGGGTGATCGGATTTTTCTTACTCTCTCTCTACCGTCATACCGCGTATCAGGTGAGTTCTTTGAGCCCCCTTCCTTAACTGTTTTAATGTTTTGGGGCCTGATATGGATATGTTATAGGTGGTTGTTGTGTTAAGCGTATTTTATGTAAATACGTAGGGGTTATGCAGAAATTGTGAAAATAACTAAGGTTATTATGGATAAATGATGGAAGATCATTGATAAATGTATTTAGGTTATAAATACATAATGATTGAGATATTAATTATGATATTGGTGGTTTGCGTTATACTTTGTAGTATTAAAAAGATGTTGGCTTTATTTTAACTATTGAGGTTGTCAGGATTATCGTCTGTTATGACGAAGGTATGCTTCCATGTATTGAAAGTGTGGTGGGCTGGTGGCTGGGTTCGCCCTAC
>WOUH02069341.1:0-10150 GCA_009936405.2 Stevia rebaudiana
AATAGTTAACCATTGAGCTGTGAACAATCATTGAGGTCACGACCGGTGTTTCCGCCGCCGGTCAGGGTGTGACACATGACACATCTATTTTTGCAAATTGCAATTCCATATTGCTTTGATTTTTTTGGTTTTGGCCGGAATATTTCGACGTACAATTCTTATAAAATTGAATGAATAATTACATTAGTTAAGGTCGATTCATGTTAAATTCTTCATAGCGAAATTCAAGATTTCTTTGTTTCTCCACAAAACGAAAAATTAGAAAGCTAAGTTGATATCTTGTGGAATGATGGATCAACTTCATTCTTCAACCTCGCCCACAGATGCGAGGACACTAAAAACCAACAACAGTTGGGACATTTAGTGGAGTTCTTTAAAGATGTTATTGAAACCTCGGAGTTCTTTCCTGTCTTCCAACTCAAATTATAGTGCATACTTTGTCACAACTACATCTTTTACATATTATTCTAATTAAAGTTATACAAGATGTATATTATAATTTATAGCTATAAAATAGTATAAAATATAAAGGAAAGTCCAAAATCGACTGCTATATGTCACTGAACGTGCACTATATATAACAAACTTGTTGATTCATTTTCTATCATGAGTTTACAAACACGTACAAAAAAAGAAACAAAACTCGCACTCGTACACACACTATAAGCCTAAAATGATAGGGTTAGACGACATCTACAATGTGGTGACATCAATGTCACCACTCTATGTAGCCCTAATGTTAGGATATGGATCGGTGAAGTGGTGGCATATGTTCAAGCCGGACCATTGTGACGCGATCAACCGGCTAAATTGCTACTTCATCATCCCTCTCTTCACATTTGACTTCACAACTCAAATAAATCCCTTCAAAATGAATTTTCGTTTCTTAGCAGCTGACGTCATCTCAAAGGCCATCATCCTCATAGCAATATCAGTATGGGCTAAGTTTAGTACTAAAGGAAACTATCCTTGGTCAATCACAAGCTTCTCTTTGTCTAGCTTAAATAACTCACTTGTTGTTGGGGTTCCACTTATGAGAGCGATGTTTGGTCCTATTGGAGAGAATCTTGTCATTCAATCTTCTATATTTCAATTTACAGCTTGGAATATTATACTAATAACGATGTACGCGTTACTGAGCGTGAACAAATTATCGCCAGACGAATCAACGACAGATCTGGAAGGTAATACCGAGGAGGATGCGCAAGTGGCGACAACAAGACCATCTTTATTGATTTTGATGAAGATTGTTGGTGTAAAGCTTGCTAAGAACCCTAATTCTTATGCATGTATCCTTGGGGTTGCATGGGCACTAGTATCCAACAGGCAAGTCATTTTCCATATTGTATATATTGGTATATAATTCATTTGTTAAAAGTAGTAAATTAGAGGTTGGAGTCTTGCATTCAAAATTGAGGATGTGAGGTTCAAATCTCATCATAGAGATAAAAAATAGCCGTTTGATTATAGAAATAAAAATAAATTAAATGTAAAAAACGTTGTGCTCATTAGTTTGCAAATATACTAATTTCAGGTGGGATTTAAATATGCCAAGCATTATACAAGGATCGGTGTTGATCATGTCAAGAGCTGGTTCTGGTGTTGCCATGTTTTGTATTGGTGAGGATTTTGCCTATGATATATATTAAACCCCAAACTTCTGTATACAATACAATACATAAGAAAGTCACTTGTGAAAAAATATAAAATAGCTATTTGTGTATTATAAGACCAGATCAATTTAAATAAATCAACCAAACTAAGGTATACATGCTATTATTTTTATAAACTTTATAAAAGGACGTGTTTATATATTTAAAAAAGTTATTTATATTTTTTAAGTAAGGTAATTTGGAGTATTTATTATACCAAAACTAGGTTAAATAGGTGGATCTATTGAAAAATCTGAAAATAAGCGGGTTATTAAGGTATCAACGTCGTACGTATATGTATATGTAATCTAGTATAAAGTTATATTTTCAGTTGCAAGATGAGGTGCTTAATTATACTTAAAATTGACGCAGGACTGTTCATGGCATTACAACCGAAGATAATCGATTGCGGTTGGACGCTAACTGCAGTTGCAATGCTATTAAGGTTTGTGTTTGCACCAGCAACCATGGCTGTTGGTTCTCTTATCGTGGGTTTGCGTGGTGAGGTCCTTTGTATGGCCATCATTCAGGTAATCTTTAATCCACCACTTTGTTATATATAGTTATGTTATTTGATCATATTAATATAATATATATTCAGGTTACAGACTCGTGTATTACACGGGTTAATTTGCAGATATATTTTTATGTAATTTATAATGTCTTTAGAAATTAAATTTACATATTTCAAAGAATTCAATATAAAATTTACATATATTTGATATAATTTTTATGGAACTTATTGTTTAAATATTATACGTAATTTGATAGTTTTTTTGGTTGACAGGCTGCATTACCTCAGGCGATTACGTCTTTCGTGTTTGCCAAGGAATATGATCTCCATACAAATGTGCTTAGCACTGCGTAAGTTCATAACTTTCTACATGTTTTAGATTATCTAAATTAGCATATCTCAAGATATCACCAAATTTTAATTTATGTTTTTTACTTTCTTTACAATATATTTTATTATTTTTACCATCCTACAATTCTCACTGTTGTTCGCTGATTTTAATTTCAGGGTTATCTTTGGAACTATTGTGTCCATTCCGTTGCTGATTTCATATTTTGTTGCGCTAGACATCCTAACGTGATTATGTTATTGAGGATTTAACAACATATATATAGTTAGACAAATTTGTTTTGAGTTTTATAACTTTATTATAATATATTCAAAGTCTCAATTCGAAATGTTACTATCTACTAGAATATTCCATTTTTTGCTGCATCTGTTACCTGCATATATCGTATAATCGTTTATTTAGAAATTCTTCCAAATTCTGGTGCACTCACTACCTTCCATTTTTCCACCCTACTGAAAGGGAACACTAAAATTAAGTTGTTACTTGTCTTATGCATATTATATCATGTTACATATATCAGGTATTATATGCTCACTAGTTAGTATAGTAGACGCTACGACTGAAGTTAATAAGTTATCGAACTGATTGTACATCTGGGTTGCGAGCTTATTATGGCTACAATATTTATTATAATTTATATTTAGGGGTGGGACCTCCGACCCTTCCATTTTAATAAGTCACATGAATCAATATCATTTTTACCATCTTTCAACTCTCACTAGCCACTTATGATGCAACGGATTCTAAAGAACTTTTTTTTATAAAACATTTGAACAATTGGACAATTGGCCATGAAACCCGACACGTGTCAAGCTGAGAAATTTAAAGAAAAGTCTCACGTACATTTTTAATAATATACAACCTAAAATAAAGTCATATTTGATAACACATGTAGGGTTGGGTTCAAATAGGAAGGGTCTTAGGGTAAGGAGGGCTATGGTAACGACACGTGACATGAGAGAATTTTTAATGGAGGGGTACATTGGTAATTATGCTCAGCTCGCAATTTTTTTTTTTAAATTAAAAAAAGATTTAACATTTAAAAAAATTAATTAAAAAAAAATTAAAATAAAAAATGAACTGAACCGACATGCATCATTGTGTTTTTGATATGAATCATTGTGTTTTTGATATGCATCATTGTGTTATACGATGTGTACGTTTTGTAGGTTTTTGTGTCCTGATTTTTGTTTTACGATTTTCATTGTGTTATACGATTGTGACGATATTACCCTTAACGTCATTTCAAAGTTTGGAATAATTACAAAAATGCCACGGCGTTTTTTCTGGCCGTTGATCAAAAAATCAAATGGATGGGATGACTCTTTACCTTTCATACCCTAACAATCCTCCTTACTATAACCCTACGCAAAACATGTAAACAAGGAAATTACCTAAAAATTATAAGAAACATAAAACATTAAAATGCGGTTTTAAAAACGTGTCTAAGTGTTGCTCATTTTGTTCTTTTAGTAGCATATCTCCTCGTTACTCCAAGACTCGCATGACGAGTTCATCCCTTATCCTTTTTGTTGGGTCATGGCCCATAACTTCATGTTTTATTTGGAGCGATTTCCTTATAATTGCATAGTTGCATGAATGATTTTTTTGCAAGACTTGAAGTTATAATTTGGAAAAGAAAGGGTGGGAAAATAGAAGATAGAGAAGAATGGCGGGAGTCGGGGATGTCATTCTATTACCGATTTAAGGTCATGTGACAATCTACTATCTTTTCTGGATTTTTTTCATGGTTTGTTTTTCTAATTTTTTTTCTTAAGTTTCTTTGATTACATAAAGTTTAAATGGTTGTACATTAAGCATTAAGCTTGATTAATTGTATCAGAGTTTTTTTATTATACATAAAAGAACTCTAAAAGCAATTTGTGTTTGTATTTTGATATTTTCTAATGCCTTGAATCACTTGCAATTCATTTTACAATAGAGTAAAATATTATACCAATGGTGACCAATTGTCCCCGGTGAATCAGTTTCAATGGCGCCTCATGCCATCCGGCGATCTCCGATCAAGTGATCAACAGCAACGCCGTTAACTGTCATTGCAAATACAGGCTCAGAATCAACCCTTTGAACCAGTTGTCGAAGAACTTGAACCAATTGTTGACGGATCGGAAACTGATGCCGGAGATATTACCGTCAACCGGCTAAGTTCAAAGGCTCCGAAGCTCGACGGTGGTTCGCCAGTCAGCTTATTCTTCATTTTTGCGAAACTCTTAGTAACTACACCAAATTGAAAACCGTCTATCGCTTTATACATACCTAATTTGGTGTATCCGCCATTGACGAACACATTTAGCTAATTAGGGCTCGCAAATTTTAATTTCCTCTCAGAATAAAACCTGCAGGTACGTATATGCAAATTGCAAGACCTGCTGGAAAACGATGCTTTGTTGTTTCATCAAACGGAACAGCTGTAAGCAGGCTACGAAACGGTTCCTTGTTGCACCGCTTTCCTTCTGCTCTACCTAATGGCGCCAAAACCAAAGAAGGTTCTGATCCGCCCAATCATATTGTATACTTGATTGCATATTTCACGAGGTATTATGATGTCAATTTGGAGTTAAAATTCGTGCTTTTTGTTGCAATTGTTTTGATGATCTGTTGATCTTTCTGTATTCTTTATGATTGCAGTTGGATCAAACTTATTATGTAATTGACATGGTCTGGCTGGAATCTCATTCTATGAATGTACTGCTCTAAAATGCAGACATTTATCTTCTAATTTATGTTACTTGTTAACCATGATTACATGTTTTTGTTCTTGTATGCAAGTGAATACGCATGGAGGAAAAATAGATTATTTTGGTTATCTTGTTTCACTAATACTGTTACTAACAAGAACATGTTTTTCGTTTTTTCTTCTGACTTTTCATCTAAATCATCCATCTTTAGAATCAGAATCACCTTTCGTCTACTTCATCGTTTTTGATACTTCATCAGTTTCAGTTTTCTGTATACCTTTAATCTTAAACAAGTGAGACCGGCTTCGACAATTTCATCTTTGATCGTGTATTTTTTTCTTCTTGGTTAGTTTGTTTCTTGATTCGGATGGTGAGGGTTCTATCTCTTGTGTTCTTGAACAAACTCAGAAGGTTAATTGTATTTTGGTTAATTTTTTTTCTTGAAACAGAAGGTAAGGGTTCGATTTCTTTTGTTATTGAACAAACTCAGAAGGTTAATTATGTTTTGGTTAATAGTTTTGCTTGATTTCTTGAACAATTCAACAAACCTTATTCTATTTCAACATATCAGAACTAAAATTCTTCAACAAATTAGAACTCAGATCATTGTAAAACTTAAAATTTGTATCTGAAATTGATTAGTGAAAGTGTCAAATTTAATATTTGAAATTTGAGTAGTGAAACTTCATACTTGAAATTCATTTAATGAAACTATATACTAGAAATTTGATTGTGCGTTCTCAGATACAATTATGGAAAAACCTAATGGTGGCTGCCAAGTATTTCGTTTGGGAATTGAATCATTTGTTAAGTTTGTTTTATCAACTGTTATCTTTTAATTTAGATTGAGTTCAAGCATATGCTTAAATCTTTTTAATTTGAAGAGTTAACAAGGCACTTGGTGGCATGTTGTACACAGAGATCAAGGCATTCGTAATTCTTCATTCTCCGGCTTCTAAATTGATACTTGAATCATGATTACTTGGTTTTTTTGTGAGTTTTATTCTTTCAGCAACAAATTGGATACCCAAATCTGACAGTTTATTTAAAATTTTAGCCATCATAATGTCTTGGTTTATACTCTAAATTTGATATATGGTTACATGATTTTTGGTGAGTAAGTGAGATTGAGTTTGGATTATTTCAGCAGCAATCTCGTTACTGACTTTTAATTGTTTTTTAGCGATCATGGTGGTGGTTGTCGATTGTGCTTGATATGTTTTCAATTTTGACACAAACCCATTCTGACCCGTTAGCCAACCCAAAAGTTACGAATGTTATCTTTTGAACTATAGTCAATTAGTCATAATGTTCGTTTCCGAATACCCCCACAAAAAAAATGAAGTGTTTCAAAGCACTAGCTTGAACATCAAAGTTGTTATAATAATTACTATACAATTTAGTCATAATTCCGTATTCTTATTTTCCTATTTTACATTTGAAGTTAGATTTTGGTCATAACTTTTCTATTTTTTTATTTAAGGTGTGGAATGATTATAAGAAGTGATCAATAAGTTCATAGCATTACTTGAATAGACAATTTCTTTTGTAATTGGAATGTATTTACAATGGGTATTATAAGTTATCTTGCATTTAAAGATAATATATATTTGAGATATTAACAAAATCTTGCAAGGTATTATATAATGATAGAGAATTTTAAGGATGAATCATGGAATCAAAGAAACGAAGGGCGCGTTTGGTTCGTAGAATTTGTTGAAAACGGAATGGAATAGTAATTGGAAATTGAATTGGAATCCATAGGTTTCATTTGAAAAAGACAAAATGTGTTTGGTTGTACTTGTTATGGAATTGGAATGTATGTCTATGACGAACGGCCGTGGCGAACGGTGGTGGCGGGGTGCGATGGCGGTGGCAGGAGCCGGTGGCGGCATAAGCAGGGGGCAGGGGCGACGACATGAGACAATGGTGGTGACAAGTGGCGGCATGCGGTGGCGGTGGTAGTCGGTGCGGTAGTTAGGGGCGGTTGATGTTGGTACATAAAACATTCCTACGAAATCCTCCAAAATCCTTAGAAGTATGGGAGGATTTTGAATTTCACAAAGTGTATAATTTGATAGTGATTCATTTCAATTCCAATTCCTTATCATGACCAACCAAACACAACAAGTGATGTAATTCAAATTCTAAATCCTTCCAATTTCATTCAGAGCCCTTTGGTTGGACAGAATTGGAGGGATTTGAATTTCATTATTTGTTGTGTTTGGTTGGCTATGAGAAGGAATTGGAATTGAAATAAATTCCAACCAAATTTCACACATGATGGAATTCAAAATCCTCTCATACTTCAAGGTATTTAATGTACTACCACCAACCACTCCTAACTACCGCACAAGAACATGTGGAATCCATATATAATTGAAGTATTTAGTGTCAACTAAGATGGTCAAAGTTAAAACATGTAAGCTCCAACCATCTGAATTACACATGATTTGTGAGCAAGGGTCGTATTTGCAAGTGGTGATTTTGGATATTATATCTCAACATGTCAAATGGTAAAGATTAGGAAATACATAAAAAAAAGATCATGTTCGAACATGCTGAAAGTCTCCCCAAAGTACATGTATTTTCAATGCATGTAGACATACATGTATTTTCAATGCATGTAGACTCTAAAATTCACTAAAAGATAGAATTAAACGGTTACAAAGTAGTTTTTTACATCAAATCAGCTTAAGATTATTTGAACAACTTTTGCGGTGAAATATAAGATGTGATGTTATGCATGTTCAAATTTGATGTTACATGATGATTGATGTTTTAATGACTAATTGCATAAATAGTTGGGATAAGAAAGATCTTTATCTTGACGTAGTTTGATTCTACGTCATGTTGGTTTTTATATTTCATACAATCAATGTATTATCGTTTTAAGAATAAATTAATGATAAGTTGGTAAGTATTCTGTATTCTAATTTAAATAATTAAAATGAACTTACAAACTAAAAGAAGCGTGTTAAACGAAAGATGTTTCAAATACATGAAATGAATGCCTCTTAAGTTTTTGTAGTTTGGTATTTAGTCGGCTTTAACTCAACAAGATCGTGCCTATTGGTTCAACCAAAAAAATACTTGATGCTTTTGTTGACTAACAGAAAAATTATACAAAATACTACAATACGATTCGATAAACTAACAGGAAAAAAGTACCGTTTTGTGAACTGTCACCACCGCCCTAATCACTTGGGGTATCCTACTAGTTTGTTCTAAATGATATATTTATAATATATCTGAAACTTACCCATGTTTACATTTCATTTTTTACTTCTAGAATGTTTTTATAATGATAAAAAATTATTTTAATTAAACGTTTACTTTTTTTTTCCTTGAACAGCTAAAACGTTTACTTAATATCTATTATTTGACAACAACAAATATAGAACAATAATTCAATATATACATTACTTATAGTATTTCTTATTTAATTTATAAAAAGTTATTAAATTTATTCTAACGATATTCGTTATTTGACTACTTCTCATCCATCATTTCAACTTTTCAAGACGCTAAGCTACCAAACATACTATCCATTAAATTTTGGTTTCTTTTGTTCTTTGTAATAAATAAATATTTTTGTCTTAGTAATAAGTTATTATGTTATTTCATTTATTCATCTCATTATTTATTTTAAATTTGTAAACTGTGGGACATAAACTTTTTGTTATTTAATTTGGTACATTAATTTTATTTTAAGATTTCTTGCTAAAACTTAAATTTCATAGTGATTGTCTTGATATGAATATGAATGACTCTTAACGGTATCTATAAAATATTTAACATCTTTTAGGGTTTTTATATTTAATTTTAACTAAAGTTTACAGTATTATTAATAAGGTAATGATGTTATTTTAATAGTTTTTAAAGTAGTTGTGAATAAATGAGAGAGAACAAGATAATGATAATGGTATCAAAAATATTATTTAATTAGAAAAAAAACGTACAAATGAGGATAGGGAAGCTACTGTGAATGCTCTTAGTGTTTACCATTTTTTTATATGAAACCATAAGAAACTTGCTAGGAAGCGTTCAATCATTATCCTTATGGCTGCATTTTGTCGAGATTCTAATATTGCTTAACAAGATTACGCTCATACCATAAATTCTCTCTAAAAAGAAGTAACCATAATTTACAAATTGCTGGATTCTATTTTCTTTATATAATGAACTGATTTATTATTAGTAACCTAACAGTATAACTTTTTATGTTATTGTTTCCATTATGAAGTCACATATTAGGATCACCACTTTATTGCTATTTTTTTGGCCTTAGACTTTAACGATCATTTGAAAGAGGCTTGACTATTTTGCCACATAGGCGCCACGTAATTGAGGTGGATGTGAGTACAAATGTGTGTAATAGAGCTTGAATAGAAAGTAAGTGATCGAAAAAATTAATAATGATGTGGATTATATTCTATTGGTTAATATTAAAACAACTAATAAAATTAATCATATTCATGCTCATCACCAAGTGACCATGGTCACTTATTTATATCACTTGATGATCACTTATCTTATGTGTAATGGTGGATGGACTTGATGTGATAAACTTCCACCTAGGATGGTTACTTGCACTATTAGAAAACTCATGTTTTTCCCACAAAACTTTCTAACGAAATACCGACAACAACTATTTCCCACAATTTATCAACAAATCCGCTACAATATTTTCCCCAAAAAAAAAATATTTAGTTTTGTATCAATTTTTCAACAAACTAGTGACAAAAAATAATTTGTGGGTATTCCGTCAGAATATCTTAGAAGATTCCGACAATTTACCCACAATATTTCTACATGTTTACTTATATTTTTGAACTTATTTATATAATAACCAAACGAGTTTTTTTTTAATACTTTTGTCGGAAACTTGTCGGAACGCAATCTTCCTTTCCCACACATTTCCCACAAAACAAAA
>WOUH02069371.1:0-10147 GCA_009936405.2 Stevia rebaudiana
TTCAATCAGCCACTGAAAACTTCACAACCCTAATCGGAAGGGGTGGATATGGCCCTGTTTACAGAGGACAACTCACATTTTCAGGCAAACTCACCATTGTTGCTGTAAAGCGACTACAAACTGATTATGGACAAGGGGTTAAGGAGTTTTTCACAGAGATTCAGTTGCTCTCTCGTTATAAGCATCAAACCTTGTTTCTCTTGTTGCTTTCTGTGAAGAACACAATGAAAAATTTATTATTTATGAGTATGCAAAGCGCGGAAGCCTTGACAAGTACTTAAAACCGTTTAAAACCAGGTGTCCACTTACGTGGAAGCAACGGGTCAATATATGTGTTGATGCAGCCCGTGGTTTGGATCATCTCCATAACCATGTTGCACCAAATCAGAGAGTTATCCATAGGGATATTAAAAGCGCAAACATTTTGTTAGATCACAACTGGAAAGCTATGATTGCAGATTTTGGTCTTTCCCTGTGGCGTGCGAATGAAAACGACACGTATCTTATTACTAATCCCTGTGGAACACATGGTTACTGTGATCCATCATATATACATACAGGGATCCTCACCAAGGAGTCTGATGTTTATTCATTTGGAGTCGTGTTGTTTGAAGTACTATGTGGGAGACTGTTTTATAAATGTAAATAATAAAGAAAGATTTCTAGCCCCATTGGCCCAACGGTACTACAAACAAGGAAAATTAAATCTTATAGTTGATAGTGATTTGAAGAACTACATGAACTCAGATTCCATGAAAGTCTTCTCGGAGATTGCGTTTCAATGCTTGCACGATGATCGGGAACAACGACCCTCAATGTGTTTGGTGTTAGAGAAGCTTGAAAAAGCTTTGAAATTAATAGTAAGTTGAAACTTGTTGAAATTTCTACTTTTATATCTCGAACAAAATTTAATTAATTCAATCCCATTTTTACCTGCTTTCCTTCAAAACTGTTTGGTGGTTTAGGAAATGGAGCAAGCACCTGAATTGCTAGTAAGTTTTAACTTCTAAGAAATGTCTTTATATGTATATATGCTTCATTAACTTAACCTTTTGGAAAAAAATGTGTCTTGTGTTACTTGCAGGAACTTGAAGAAATACTAGGACTGCAAGTAAGTAGGGTTTATAGGGAATCAAGAGGTTCTTTTGTGTTTATATATACATCATCTCATACACGTTTTGTGATGATTTACTTGCTCGCACAGAAACTTGTGGAAACATTGCAAATGCACGTAAGTACCAATATGTTGGAAAATCAAGATGTTTCTTTGTGTTTATACTAAAAGACTTTCTGTTTGGGTGATGGGATCAGGAAGCATGCGAGTTGCAGGTTAGTCCACATTTATTAATGTAACTAGATTGGCGTCATATTCTATGAACATTTGTTTCATTGTACACTAATTTATTGTGTTAGAGACCGATTCGGTACGGTCAATGTTCAAAAAAATATGGAAGAATCAAGAACGTACTGTTGAGCCAGTTTTGTGATGATCTTTTTATTAACCAACATTGTTTAAATACATGGAAACCAAATGCAAAAGCTACGTGCCAAAAAAATAACAAACTTGCATGAAAAAAAAGGGATTGAACTAGAATGAAGGTTTGATTGTTTCCATCCTTACCGTTTCATTTTTATTGATAAAACAAACCGGTCTTTATTTTACTCGTTTGAGTCGGGTCTGCATGGAAGGATCGTATCATATTGTATGATATAATTAAGGATATAAACATTCTAGGGAGTGTTTGGAAAATCAAGAGGTTACTTGATGTCCAAATTACAATGCCATTAGAGTGAAGGTGTTGCTTTCCTTAAGGTCATAGGTTCGATTTCCGATGAAGGCAGATTTTGTGTAAAAAGTAGTGTTAAAAAAACTTGGTGTCAAATTTAATAGCATATGAATATATAGAGTTATTGGTATTTTTCTGAAAAAATTTGCTTGAATTTACATAAATTTTTGGAAACATTGCAAATGCAAGTAAATTCACATGTGTTACTTGAATAATTAAGATGGTGCTTTTTGCATGTATATGCCGTTTATAACTCAAATGATTTAATCATAGTTGTCGAAGGCGCAACACACTCAAGGTGCTTAAAAAGAGAGGGGTTTTTTAAGAAAGGCGGATGGTATAAAAATACCATTTTTGGGGTTTTTAGACATGTTTAAACCTATTTTAGATGACTAACGCCTGAATTTGGCCGGAATTTGCATAAAGTAGCCGGATTAAGGCTGGAAAACCTGATTTTCTCCGGAATCTCGCCTTAGGTTCCATGAGGCGCATCTGATACACTACGCGCGTGCGCCTTTGACAACTTTGGATTTTATACTCTATTCAAAACATTTATTTTGGTGGTGAAGCAATTTAGGGAGGCGCGTGAAATGAAATTAAGTTAAATTTATTTATCATATATGCAAGTAATTTGATTGAACTCATACACTTCCTTGAATTTTGATTGATGTATAGGAACTCGAAGTAGCCTTGGGATTGCATGTAAGTACAAAGTTGGACACCGAGAGGTTACTTTGTATTTATATATCCAAAATAACAAGAATACACTCACATTTTTCCATTAATTAATTTGCGTGGCGATACAGGAACTTGTGGAAACATTGCAAATGCAGGTGAGTACAGATTAGTAAGGAAATAACAAAGGTTTCATTTTTGTGTATACTAAAATCACTTTCTGTTTGGTGGTGTTGGAACCTCAGGAAGAATGCGAGTTACAGGTTAGACCTCATTTGTTTATTATTATAAGATTACTTTTTGACTATGTATGTTAATGGTGACATAACATTATCCTAAATATGTATTTGGTGGCACAGAATCTTGTGGAAACATTGGAATCAGAGGTATGTTAAATTTTATCAAAGTTTACTATGCTCATTTATGCCTACATTTCTAATGTGGTAATGCTAAATTGCTAATGCAATATTAGTTTAATATACATTTCTTAGTCCTGACATACATACAAATAATCATCCTTTGTAAGCTACAATTAACAACTAATTTTAAAAACAATTTAATGCGATTTATTTCAAGTGTTTTGATCGTTGGTGCAAGTTGTACACTTGCTTGTACTAATTATATTATAATTATAAGTTTATTTATAGATAAGACTTGTATATCATCCTAGGGGTGTTTAGGGCAAGCTTATTTGAGCTTGCTAAGGCTCGAGCTTGGCTCGGCTTGTTTGTATTTAATTTATGTATTTTTATTATTAATTTTATATATTTTTCTAATTATACTTCTCATATATAACGTAATATGTATTATTTAGTTATTTTTATCATAATACATATATACAAAAATAATTAGTTACATAAATATATACTTAGAAAACATATAAACAAAAGGCTTGTTTAGGCTCCGTGACCGGCTTGATTTGTGAAGCCATTGTTACTACAATAATTGCACATTTCTCTTTGCTAAACGAGTTGTCATGAATTTGTTAGATCGGTGAATCGCGAATAGATTATGATGTCATTAAAGCCATATATTACATGCCAGATGCTCATCTATCATATGTTGCCAGAGATAGAATGTATTCACATCTTTCTTCTGGAATCCTTGTGGATAAGGGCAAAGTAGTAAGTTATTCACTTTTGTATATTCTTACTGGTTATAATGAAATCTACAGTTAGTTTTTTCATCCCCTATTTACAATAAAAAACCATGTGGACATGCACCCGCACAAACATTACTTCTAAAAAGCATGATTATTTTTAATATTTTTATTTTTTTAATATTTTTTATATATTTTTTGTTTTTCATGTTAGTTTTTTTTTTGTCTCTGGTGTGCGTGCTTGAGTGTGCGTTGCAACTTTGACTACTATGGTTGTATTATTAACTTAGTAACTTGTTAAAATTACTCAAACATGGTCTAATTAATAATTTGTCTAATTCATTAGTGGTTTTCACTTGATGATGATGGAAAGACTCAAGAAATTATATCAGCAATCAAGGTGCTGCCTCCAGATGGAGATAGTTGCTCAATACGATATGTGCCTGCACCTTTATATCGGTTATCTCTCCTCTTTTCTTTGTTTATTATGTGTCGCAAATACATATATTTGATAATATACAATATCAGTTCACCTGTTGGACAAAATATTGTGATATGGTTGATGATTTTACACATGATGTTAGTTTGATATGAATGTTCTATGTATGCGTACAAGGGACAGAGAATGTTTATTTTTAATGTGTACGAATATTACAAATGAGGATGTTAGAGCCTTATATAGGCATCCCTATGGTGGTTAAATGGGTAGTTATGGCAGTTGTATAACTCCTTTCCTTGTGCCCTAAGTTAACTAACATAACTAACTTATTTACATAATTATCCCTATAGTTTTTATAAGTCACGTTTATTCCAACACAAAATGGGCATACCTGGTGCTAACTGTAGCTCATGTGTTTGCGCAACACGCAACCTTACCTACACTTTGTGCAAGAGGCTATATGATACGTATGATAGAAAGTCAAATCCAATAGTTAGTCAAATTAGTCGGTTACCAGAAATAGTGGGATGGTTTCTATCTCTTTGTTTTTATTGTCCCGTAGATGAACACGAGAAGGATGTCGATGTTTATGTTAATCAAATTAGGGTTCTAAACCTTGTAATCGGAGATCACCCTTCTCGAACAGGGCACTATCTTGTAATCGTTCTTTCAATCTAAGTAATCGTATTTCTAGTTTCTATCACTATATCTATAGCTCGAACCCTTAGTTAGACAGAATATAAATATTTATTTCTTTTCAAAAGTCATGTATGCTTTAAAATAAAATTATGTGCACTTATAAAAGAATTTTCATTCGATGCTTGACGTGTTTTAACAAGTCTTTACAATCAATAGAAAATTCACTCTTTTTACAACTGATATCTTGTATGTTGTCTAACATGTTCAGATTCTCTAAGACAGCAATAGTTCGGTTTTCTCCAGATCGTCCAATGCAAGTCAAGATAAGAACACAGTTTCTATCATCAGATGTCACATATGCAGCTTACTTTGTTTGCAAACCCAATTCTTCGCTTCCTATGCAGGGAGTTGATCTGATCTACACTTTAAACAACACGAGTGAATCATATGTTTCATATTCTCATAAGATAGATTACAATGGATGGTGGATGTTTGAACTCTTCCAAACCACCAGTTCAAAAAGAACTGCTGATTTTGAAATTACTTTTGGTATGATGAACCGAATTTTGGAATTAGATTATGATTACATGTTTGAAGGCATCCAGTTTCAGCCAGTAGAGAAGGTATATCTGAATATTTTGTTGTGTTCTTCAAACGAGTTTATTAAATCTCTGTAATTAAGCATAGCTTTCCAATTAAAAAAAAGAAAGCATAGCTTTCCAATTAAACTCTGTTTTGTCTTAGAAATGAAAATCTTGGAAAGAAAGAAAGAAAGAAGACAAAGTATTGGAATTCTTTGTATGGACGACATTGTCTCCAAACATTAAGTTCAACATTATTTGTATTCTTTAAGTTTTTTTTACTTTCATGTATTTATCTTGGTTAAATATGAATATGTTCATCGTAAGCTAGAAACCTTATATATTTTGCACTTGTTGCAGTTTGAGGATGAAGACAAAATGGAAATATCAGATCTGTCAAGATTTTCAACATCTAACACAGAATGGGATAAACTTTTGCCAGATGATTTTAACAATATTTATATTTTTCAAACAATGAAATGATGAAAAAGCCTCAAAAAGATGTGATTTTTCCCACAAAAGAGGAAGCATATTCCATTCTTTCCGAGATATCAACTTTAATTATGATCATAACATGGTTAGTCTCTCAGTTACCATCTTATATGCTTTTAATTTTTATTTCATAAAGTGAGCATTCCAAAGAATTAATGCAATATGCTTTTTCCCATTTATATGAGAGATGTATTAATGGGATTGGAATTCTTTTAATTTTTATTTCATAAAGTGAGCTTTCCAAAGAATTAATGCAATATGCCTTTTCCCATTTACATGAGAGATGTATTAATAGGATTGGTTTTATATACATTTTCGTCATTTTTTATTAAAACAAAGCGCCGAGTCAAAAAATATGTTAAAAATAACAAAAATTCACGTCTATTTCATGTTTCAGCAAATGTTACGTATGTTACAAATTTTTGTAAATTTTTTCTTTTTAAGAAAAATCCACTCGGAGCATCTTTGAAACTTTTTACCAAAAGTCATAAAATTGAATGAAGAATTTATGTAAAAAATATTATTTTTGAAAAAAAAAAACGTTGCTACATATGTAAAATAAGAGTTTCTTGGGTTTTTCCAACTCAAATGGGTTTTTCACTTTTTCTCTCATCCATGCCCACTTTTAGGTTTAACATACATTAGCATCTATATCATCGACATTGAAACAATTCTTGGATGAAGTTCAAACTTGGTGATCATAAAATATTTATTTTTTGTGATTGCACTGGTTTTGGATAAAGAAATTAGATGGAAAGAAATGCTTTTTGCTTCCTCCAATATTTCATTCTTATGATGATAAATGTCGTAAGATACCTTCAAAGGAATCAGGGTTTTCTTTCTCTCTCCCATGTACCAAAAAAAAACACTAACTTCTGTAGAAAAAAAAAACACTCTAAAGAAACTATATCTTTTAACAAAGATAATGCAACTTTTTATAAGATTTTGACCAAAAAAATGCGACTCATTATGTTTCGATTTATCCATTTATGAACATTACAAAATATTAGAAATTTTGATGAACTAAGCTTTCTTAGCTAATGTGTTCGTTTGTGGGTATTGAAAAAAGGGTCATTGATTTTATTTGTGTTAATAAATGAGTGACACAAAACGCATAGGCTCGAGTTCCAACAGAGACCGGGTGAAGTGTGTGAGGTTGACTTTCAAGTAAAAAATATTAAGTTATTTTGAAAGGTTGCCGTTAATTAAGTTTTATACAAAGTGGGAGGTTGGGTTGGGTAACGGGTCAGAACTGGTTCGCTTGAGATAGGTGTGGGTTAGGATGGGTATTAAGCAAAATTAGTTTAGGTCTAAATGGGTCATTCAGAAAAAGCATCAGTTTAGTTGAAGTCAAAACAGGTTGTACCTAAACAAATAGTCTATTTGGGTAATCTTTAGCGATTCTCTTTATCAAATAATTTATCAACCATTTCTGATCCCATTCTAATTAGTAATTACATAGTTTCTACGCTACCCATCTTGACCCGTAGAGAGTTAAGTTGTTGCGCATCTCAACCTGTTCTATGTTATCTTGTTACCCATCTCATCACGTATGCTCTAAACGTTTTTGGATAATCCTAATATTTATCCAACATAAATCTCTATATTTTATATGACACTTTTTTTTTCGCCTAATGCAGAGTTGAAAATATATTCCACCTATTACCTTCGTACAATGATATAGCTATGCCTATCGATGTTCCCGATCATCTTTTGTCAGCTGATACAACATATGGATGCTACCTCGTTTACAAGATGCCACCAAAATTTGTATGGAAAGCTATGGTGAAACTTCAGCTTCATGGTCACAATGCGTTTTCAGTTGGCCGCAAACTTATGCATTTGAGTATACCTCAAAGCCCTGTAATTGGACCAGATGGTGTGTTCAAATCGCCCAACCCAATTAGCGATCTTAAGGCCATACAATTGCCAAAGAAGAGAGAAGATGGTTGGTTGGAGTTGAACTTGGGGAACACGTCACATGTTCAATGGAGAATTAGTCAGCCAAGGTATGCACTATAATAACAAAAACACAATTTTTAATCTGTAATTTATTTGCAATTATTTGTAACAAATTGTTTAACTACTCCAGGGACAAAAGCACATGGAAACTTGGTTTCTTCCATGTATGTCAGATAAGGAGTCTCGTAATGTGGCAGATAACGACACACATAATAACGCTAGTTTAGACCATCGCCTTTTCTCAAACATGTGTGTATATTTTAGTCCCATTAACAGTTTCACTCGGACCCCCGAGGTTTTTGTGCAAGGTATTGAGTTTCGGCCCTGATGAGTGGTTGATTATCATGTGTTTAAACGTATTAATTAATTATTAAATGCATTATTATTAGTATATAATCTATTAGTTTAGCTCGGTTTTCATTTTTGTGTATATGCTAATAAATATTACCTTAAACCAATACAATTGAGCTAACCGAGACAAAAGTCGATCATGAAATAAAAGATAAATGAAATAACAAAGATCAATTATTATCTCAGCTTAATTAGTTTTATTTGTTTTGGTAGTGAGTGACATTCGAAGAAACCACAAAGATGAAATGAAAATTAAGATAGCCACGAAATATAAAAGGTTGTAAATGGGCCAAAAGAGTTTCTTTACCAACAAGGTGGTCACGTGTGGAAGAAAGAAAAGAAAAAATTAAGTTGGGCTAATGTTTATTGTGATTGGGCCGAGATTGTTAAGTTGATGCAACAAAGGAGTAGAAAAAGAAAAAGACGGCAGAAAGTTTGTGGATTCGGAGATCGGACGAAACCCTTTTTGGGGTGTGTCGAGCAGAAGGAACATCCAAAGATCAAAGGAAGAAAAGACGCATAATGACCGGCTAATCTTTTAGTGATTTCCTCTGGGTGAAAGGTTCTTGTGGGTTGAATATTTAGACTTGGTTTTTTTTTTATTTTTGGGACAAGCAATCTAAGCATTCGATGCTTGTTGCTATTTGTTGATTTGTTTGATTTGTAAACGATTAAATATTATTGAATCTTGTTTTGAATCCTTAATTCCTGAGAGTTCTAGTTCTAGTAATTAGAATATATTGGATTTGGAATTGGTTTGCTAATGTTTAATTGATATTCATGTGATAATCTTCCGTTGTTTTTGCAACCGAAGTAAATGGTCCGTGTTTGTCACTATTGAATAAACAACTTAACTATGTCTATGTGGTTTTCCCAAATTGATAATTAGGTCAAATATATAACTTTGAATTTGAATCCTGGAGGAATAACTTTTTCCTAAATTGTTTACAAACCTTAATTTAATTATTGTTTTCTTAATTCATTTAATTGATCAGATTTATTTTTCAATCAATTAGATAAATATAAAATTGCAATATAAACTAACACTAACCACATGCTCCCCGTGGATACGATACCTGACTTAGCCTAGCTATAGGTTATTTGTTTAAATTGTGCATGACCGTACGACAGGTCATCAAATATCTTCCAGGTCTTTTGTTCATTCGCAATGATGTATGAACAATTGCATTCATCATTGTCTTTAACCGTAATGGATGCCAACTTAGCTAATTAATAAGTACTGGTGTGCCATCCTTTATACATGTTTTTCATGCATAATTAGCCTCACGTCTAACTTAATAATGAGGTTTATCATAAGAATTGAGTACTTAATTGTTTCTTTTTTCTTTTTCAGGAAATATTGTCCTTCGTAACAAAAAGAAGATAAAATCATTCAAAGGGAAGATATCAAACCGAAGCTAAACTAGAATCAAAACGGGAGATTGCACAAGGCAAAACACAAAAGTTCAGCAAAAGGCATGACGCACGGCCATGGTCGTGCAATGCTAACCCGGATGAAGAATGATCTCGATTATTCCATAACCTTCTAGAAGGCATGGTGCACGGGTGATCGGGCGTTGCAAGTCGGGGTTTATAAGGTGTTAATTATATATTTTTATGTGATATTTGATCTCGAACATGTTTTCTTTGAGTTGTTTTGTGATTTTAGGTTAAACGAGTAAAGAACTCTTGATGCACGACATGTTGGATGCTAATTGAAATAATAAAGAACAAGTTGAGAGACTAGATGATAACTTGATAGAGATTGAGTATTAAAATTGCAATTGATGGATAGTTGGTTAAAAATAGAATTCAAAAGTTCAAGGGGTAAAATGAAAAATTGAAATTAATTCAATTTGAGTTAGGCATTAATAATAATAATTTATTGAGAAGAAGAATATACAAAATATTGGCATACGGCCCGTATAATGGATTTGGGATGCAACTTGCGTTTATATGACCGCAAAACAGAGGTTAAAAGTTGTTGGTCGTAGGGTGCGGTCAGAGGGCTCATCTTACTGTCTTAGGGGGCAAGGAGTCGTTTGCGGCAACTCCTTCGGCAACAACTTTCGGCAATCGGCAACTTCGGCTACCACTCCCCATCCTTCGGCAATCGGCAACT
>WOUH02069411.1:0-10146 GCA_009936405.2 Stevia rebaudiana
TCAACGTAACCATTAAAGCGTGTAATTTCAGCCAGCTTACACTAGGACCAACAGTGTGAGACCCTTGTCGGCTCCCTTTGATGCATCAAAAGTTTAAATGAAGTGCATCCACATGTTGCTAGTTGGTCGTCAATAGAGACCATTTTGACAAACTTGTTTAATCGATGTAAATTAGCCAGCCACAAATAAATATTAAATTGAATATTTATAAACAAATAATTGGATCATTGGTCTAAAATTTGCAACATGCAATGGTCACTTTCTCTTGAACCCCCTCGATCCCTCCTTCCTTAAATTGCAGAGTCATTTCTCTCTCATCAAATTGAAAAAAAAAAGTATTTTTTTTTCTTCTTAATATAAATTCTAAGACCCCTCGTAGTGGGCGTGAAGGGGGCATGGGCTGACCCCCTCGATCCCTCCTTCCTTAAATTACAGAGTCATTTCTCTCTCATCAAATTGAAAAAAAGTACTTACATATTTTTTTTTTTACATCGACCCCTCGTTGTGATTTTTTTCTTCTTATTTATTAAACAATCATAATATACCACCTTACTCACATATTTTTTACCTATCACTCTCACTATCACTGACTCATTACACCCTAAATCATCACTCATGTTATAACACACTCTCTCTTTTAAATGACACTGACGTGTCATCACTCACACCTCCACCATCACTCACTCATTACTCATACTCTAAGAATTGTAAATTAATTATCTCCTGGTTCTCGGATTACATTTTTTTCTACCTTAGAGATCACTTAACATCATTAATAACATCCTAAGGTAAGAGGGGTCAAGAAAATAAAGTTGAAGTCAAATTTAAAGTGTAAGTAATAAACCTAAAACACTTTTTTTATTTTCTACTTTTAAAATCGCTTGACATCACTATAACTTTAAACGTTATGTACCAAATACCCAGCTAGTTTGATTATAAGGCATAGGACACTAGTCATAAGTCATTACTTATAATTTGGCCTTGTTTACTATCACGAGACGACTCTTGGTGTATAATGTATTATGGACTTACATATGCATGTAACATATGAATTTGTTGCATACATATTTTCATAAACCCGGTGTGACTTATTGCTAGGTATAACAGTCGTACGGGTTTCATTTTCAAAAAACCTAATGTCTTAGATGCGCAAAATTGATCATAAACATGTGGTGGAGGAACTCGCCTAATATATACAATAAAGATTAAAGACTTCATTTATGCTTATCTTTAAAACTTATATCCAACGCCCAACGGTCTAAAAGCAATACGTTTTTATATTATTTTAGATGAAGTCGTTTTACATGATTAATATAAAAGGGTACTTTTTATACTATCAGTAAGTTGCAATCCATAATTCCCTTAAGCATATATACAAACTTTTTGTCACTTCATTACAAAAAATCTTAAATTGCTTACATTTTATCCATGTCTTTAAAAAAGTCATTATAGTGGATTGTGCACCCATCATGTCTAATCCGTGTTGGTGTTTTGTACTTTTGCTATCTCAAACCGAATTGAATATTTAATATTGCATCTAATATGATTAACCGTAGTCAAAATCACATCTAAATACTCAAACCGTTTATGTAAGACTTGAAATAACTATAATATAGCATTCGAGTACAAAACTCACATCTAAACGCAACCTAAGAATCATTGTATGGTATTTAATTGGTCAACTAATGTTTCATTGATTGTCTTTACGGTTCTTAACAAACTTTGTCGATTTCATTATAAACTCAGTCTTTACTAACAAAATCATAAATCCAGATAAGAATATATCAAACCGAACTCACATTAGTTATGTTTTGTTCAATATTCAGTTCTAGTTTTTTTAGCTTCAATTTTAATTCAGTTTCAATTCAAATCTTTTTTCAAATAGTTTCATACGATCAAATTTATAACTTCTTCGAAAACAAAACCAAACCTTCATATCGACAGAACTAGATATTATTTAAGGATCGTTAATCCTTCAAAAAATAAGATACAAAAAGTTTGTTGGTGCAATGGTTAAGAGTCTACCTAAGGTTAGCTAGAGTAAATATTGTTATGTTAGTAATATAGTATGTCCGATCACGGTTATCCTGGGTGGGTTTTCTTTTTTATGATGTTGTTAAATGAGTCAGTCATGTAACATTAAAATTATTATGGATAGTTAATATCTAGTCTCGCCAAGAGTCACTCCAGCAGTGGAGTGATTACAAACGATGTTAATAAAACTTAAAAGGTCGCTAAGGTGAATATTGTTTTGTATGGTGAAAAAGACTAATCGGTGGATCAAATGATTATAAAATATTATCTGGAATTAGATTGGATATGAAACTATACACGTGTGACACAATCATTTGACATAGTTGGATATCCCGGTGGATCCCACAAGAAAAATACTCTTTCAAGAAAAGCAACGTTAGGGCCCACATGACATGGCCAAGATTTTGAATCAAATATAGAGGTGGTTCAACCACATATTCTTGTGGTGGAGAGTAAACCCGACCACCATCACATGGTGGTGGCATAATCAGTCATACTCCACAATTTGTGTCCGACGAAAAAGTCTGTTCTAACACATAGTTGGCAAAAGTATATATGAACAAGATGTCAATTATATGAAATGTACAAATTTTGATGCTACAAGTACTACCTAGGCAAACTTTAGAGGTGTAAAGTGCGTGAACTTTCTTAGTATTTCGTACCATGGTTAAAGGGATAAATATCTGATCGTTCGTAGAATAGTCATTAGAGTGGACCGAGTGGAACTCGGATAGTGGATTGGGTTCAAAGAAACACCGTAGCGAGTCTTGCAAGTAGTGGTCTGGGGTTGAAACACCGTCGCAAGGCATTATATATAATGGTTCAAAATTTACAAATTTGAGGTTGCTAAATTCATACATATGTCTAGAAAGATTAGCTAATAAAATAATTGATGTTCAGAAAAGGCTAATATATAAAAGGTTGAATAAATCTTTTACAAGTATAACCGTTGCACTCAGAAGTGTAAGTATCGAAATCAAAACTCCGGCTCTAACACTCAGAGGTATTTTTCGTCGGCATTGGAGCTCCCCCATGCCGCGATCGCAACGGAGTCTCACCACAACACTCCTTACGAGCCAAGTTGATCGGAGTTGAAAGTCGTCAACCCTTTAACTTTGTCACGTAAAACCCATTTGACTCGGACACGAAGCCATGTAGTAGCCCGAGACGAGCGTCATTGCCATGTCTTTGAAAACTGCTCAAGACAAGATCCGAACCCGGGACCTTTCAATCACCGTGCTCTCCCTTTACCATTGAGCTAACTTTTCAAGGCACGAGTATAAATAGTTACGTATGGGTTACATACTTTTTCTAAAAAAAAAACTAAATGAATGAATTTGAATAGAATATGTCAACTGTCAAGAGTAATGAAGCTTGGTGGAATTGAATATGTTAAAATGATTTTTATTTAATACAATTAAATGAAAAGAAAAAACTTGAAGTTTATTAGTTTGTAAATGTAATTGAAATATAATGGTGGTTCGTAGCTGTTGAACGATGGTGACGGTAGGAGAGTCGGAGACTGGGGTAACAACTAGCAAGAACGATAACGCTAGTGGGCTTTGTGGCACCAATAGTGGTGGTAAAGTAGAGGATTAGGAACTTTAGCGAGATATTTTATTACTTGAAGACGATTTTGATTGTGATATTTAATTGTGCAATAAAAAATATCATCTCCTGATTTACATATTTTGACTTTAACGAATCCTATAAACTAAGCAGATACTAGAGAAAAGATATTTATAGTTTCATTGAATATTGCATTCCGTTCCATTCAACTCTAGCTAATGAATCGTAACGAAACATAAACACACTATTTTTATTTTAACATTCATAGGGTTTGTCAAATACGTTTATATAATTTAAATCAAAAATAAGTTGATCACTTCATAAAAAAAAACTTTATCAAAACAACTTTACTAATTTGGTAGAATCAAAAAATTAGTTCCTTATCCAGTGTTAAAAGGATTGAAAGATACATAATAAAAAAATCAAATAAAGTTTCATAATGTTTTCTTCAAGCTACAACTTTATGGGTAATGTATGATTGTAAATTTATAAGTACAAATGTATAAAAAATCTATTCAATGGGGATTAAAATATCTATTCAATGGGGATTTGTCTTGATGATACTCTTGTCACTTTTCAAATGGGAGGTCCAGTGTTCAAAACCCAGTCAGAGTGACTGGTAGGAGGGTTTACTACATTCCAAGTTTCCTCCTAGATGGCGTGTGAGTTTGCGTTTACTACATTCCAAGTTTCCTCCTAGATGGCGTGTGAGTTTTCTAGGGTTCTGTTGCTCGCCGACACCTGAGCCTTTGTCACTGGGAAGTTGGTAACGAACTAAGCTTGCAAGTTGCAATGCATCAGTTGGTTGGTCAGGGGGCTCATTTGGGCTATGCAAGGGTATGACGGTGATCCCAATTTTGCCGTTCATAAGAAAAATATTGACTAGTTTTTAATAGAAATGTCAAATTATCAATTCAAAATTTTTTATTCCATGATATAAAAATTAACGTCATTGGTGTGAAACATGATACTCTTTTAAATTTGAACCGGATCAAACTCAATCGATAAACATTTTTCAAAATGTGATATAAAACAAATACTCGGTATGATTTCAGGTTTATCAGTCACCACTATCCTTTATGACATTATTATTCTTGTATTTATTACATTACATGGTAACATGGGTAGATACAGCAGGGAGACAATTGTTAACTGATAAGTGTCCATCAATGCATCACAAGTCATTGTCATATAAGAACAATTTCGCATGTAAAACCATAACTTGCATGATTTTTTTGTTAGGTGTATAATTTTACTATGTTTCGTCTAACATGAAGACATAAAAGTTAAATACACTACCCAAATCTCATTAACTTATCATTTATAGATAAAACAAAAAGACATTTCTTGGTAATTACAAAAAGCAGCTAGTCACGTATGTTATGAGTATACATGTGAGACTATAATAGACTTGTGTATAACACATTAAAAGATATTATTTTATTAATTTGTAGTAATAATCTTTATGGTTTTACTTGTTACCTACTTTATAGAGATGTTATAAAGTAGAATACTCAAATGTGGCTAAAGAGTGACCACGATGTTTTTCTTCATAGTGTCCAAACAAAAGCCATATTAAATGTAGATTAAAAAAGTAACATATAACGACTCTATACTACCATCTTCTTTATATAATCCATAACACAGAGATCATCACCTTATCCTCCCAAATAATCAAACTTAGAAGCCATGGCTGCACATACCAAGAACACCAATAGGGTTTCTCCAGCAATGGAAAGAACTGGACAGTGGTAAGTATCCACAACTCAACTCACAAATCACCCTTAACACTGCTATGATCTTAATTAGTCTAAGTTTTTCAGAAATTGATCATTGTTTTCTTTAATCTGTTCTTAATTAGGGTCTTCTCTCAAGATATCCCGACTGATATTCTTGTACGAGTTGGTGAAGCAAAGTTCCCTCTTCACAAGGTATGATATGATTGATCCAAAAATCATAATGGTGGAAATTTTGGAAATGAAATTTGTTATCATTGATTTATGTGATTTATTATATCATGTATTGTTGTTATGGCAGTTTATTTTAGTAGCAAAGAGCAATTATATAAGAAGATTGATTCTAGAATCGAAAGAACCTGATATGACGAGGCTAGATCTGTCGAATATTCCTGGAGGAGCTGAGATCTTCGAGAAAGCAGCCAAGTTTTGCTATGGTATCAATTTCGAAATCACTGTGCATAACGTAGCAGCTCTCCGGTGTGCTGCTGAGTATCTCGAGATGACTGATGAGTACTGCGACGGCAACCTCGCCGGCCGGACGGACGATTTCCTTGTTCAGGTAGCGTTAACAAGCCTCTCCGGCGCCGTCGTGGTTTTGAAATCATGTGAAGATCTTCTTCCCGCAGCTGAACAGACCAACATCGTTAAACGATGTGTTGAATTGGCTAGTGCTAAGGTAACTTGTAGTTTTCAAAATTGAAAAAATGTTACCGAAGTTCTGGTAGATCGTGGTTCATGAACATGATAACCGAATCGGTATTCCGTTTGCAGGCTTGTAACGAAGCAAATTTTCCGAGTCGATCGCCTCCTAATTGGTGGACCGACGAGCTATCAATCGTGCACATAAACTTCTTCCAGAAAATAATCGCTTCAATGAAATCACGCGGCGCGAAACCACTCACGATCGCTAGCGCGATCATAACTTACACCGAGCGAGCGTTGCCGGATCTCGTCCGCGATCACTCCGGCAACAGTATAAAAGGCTTAATCTCCATCGATTCCGTCACCAGAGATCAACAACGTGATCTCCTAGACTCAATCGTCGCTCTACTCCCGGTCGAAAATCAACGCGCATCCTTCCCGATCAACTTCCTCAGTTGCCTCCTCCGCGCAGCGATATTTCTCGAAAACGACGACGTTTGCAAGAAGCAACTGGAGAAACGGATATCGGCGATTCTGGAGCATGTTACCGTAGACGATCTGCTTGTGTTGTCTTACACTTTTGACGGTGAGAGATTGTTTGATTTAGAGAGTGTACGGAGGATCATTTCTGGATTTGTAGAGAAGGAGAAGAGTGTGTCGGTGTTCAACGGCGGTGAATTCCGGGATGTCTCGTCGACGGCGATGCTTAGGGTTGCGAAGACGGTGGATGCGTACCTCGGAGAAATCGCGACGATTACGGAATTGAGTATTTCGAAGTTCAACGGAATTGCTAATTTGGTGCCAAAAAATGCACGGAAAGTTGATGACGACCTGTATCGCGCCATTGATATATATCTCAAGGTACTCATTTAAATTTTATAAGTTTTAATTTTTTACTCAATTTTTATGAAAATATTACACATAATTTTAGACAGAAAATTGAAATAATCAGAATTATATAAACGCTCGAGTTTGTAAAGTTTGAGTTAAAGACCAAATCTCAGAGGTGGATCGGCTCGATCACAAAAGTTTGTCGAGATCGATCTACATAAAAAACGCTGATTGAGCTTAAATGTAACCGTTAATCAAGTTAAACTTAGTTTGTAAGAAACTCGTGTTATTGTAATTGGCTATGTTGATTAGTAATTATCTCACATTAAATTTTTAGGCTCATCCGAACTTGGACGAAATCGAGCGAGAGAAAGTTTGTAGTGCAATGGACCCATTAAAACTATCTTATGAAGCAAGAGTACATGCCTCCCAAAACAAAAGATTACCCGTACAAATCGTTTTGCACGCACTTTACTTTGATCAACTGCAAATAAGAAGTGGTAAAGATGACAAGAGCACACCAAATGCACTAAGCATGAGGTCTCAGGTACAAGCTGATGTGTCGTTGGCTAAAGAGAACGAAGCGTTAAGAACCGAATTGCTACAAATGAAGGCATTCATATCAGATATACAAAACAAGAATCATGTGGGATCAACGTCTGCACGAATAGTTAACACGAAGAAACCTACTTTCTTCTCGTCGATGTCAAAGAAATTAGGGAAATTGAATCCTTTCAAACATGGATCAAAGGATACTTCAAATATACAAGATGACAATGAGATTGATCTTACAAAGCCAAGGAGGAGACGTTTCTCTATCTCCTAAACTCGGCAACCCAATTGCCCAAGGACTAGGTTAGTTGGTTTGAGTGTGTTTTTTAATATTATTGTTTAATTAATCGTAATGTGTTATATATTTGTTGTTTACCGAAATGTATTTACGTATACAATAGCCTTGGAAGTGTGTGTTTGTAGAGAATCAAAGATTGGTTGTGAACACGATTGGTAATTTTTCACATGACTCGAAACACACATCAAAGTATTTAGATTTCCATATCAAACCCGTTTAATTAAACGGATTGTATTTAATTTTTCACATGACTCAAAACACACATCTAAGTATTTAGATTTACATATCAAGCCCGTTTAATTAAACGGATTGTATTTAAGTTAACATGCTTTATGATGTAAGCATGGTTATGTTTTTTTTACATGGTTAAACATAAGGGTAGTGCTTAGGTTGAGTAACGCAACCCGATACAAATTCCATCCTTAGTTCTGATTATGACCTCACTTGTCACAATTTTAATGTGCTCCACTTTACGTATGATTACATTTGGATCAGTAACCTTTCCACTAAGTGATTGCTTAGGGACCTTAGTGTACGATCTGGGCTGTTTCCCTCTCGACTTTGGATCTTAGCACCCAAAAAGTCTGTCTGTACAAACGATGTAGGCCTGTATTCGGAGTTTCCTTGGGGTTGGTAAGGCAAAATGGGGCCACCCTAGCCCATTGAGTGCTCTACCTCAGGCCATCGACATCATACGCTCTACTAAAATAGTGGCGAATCTATGATTTATTTAAGTTGGTTTATTATATTAAATGTTCCATTTTTTGTAGAACCGAACAAAAAAAAAAAAAATTGTGTTCAAAAGTTATGGTCGTGCAATGTGCAACACATAATAACAACATGATACAATAAGTCAATAAGATTGCACACCTTATGTTTGATGAACATCATAGGGTGTGCACGGATAGGTTTTTAGTTTTTCACAACCGATAGGTTTTGATTTTTTTGGTTTTTGTTTTTTTTAGTGATTTCGGTTTGTTAAGTTTCTATATATTTTGTTTTTAGGAAAGAGAAGATAAAAATTAAGTAACAAGATTAGTAATAGATGATTAATTTAGGGGACAATGAGAATCACCGGTATCTAAAACAATTTTTTTATTTTGCAAATTCAACTGTTTCTCAACAATTTGACAAACTTTATGTTAAAAGTTGATGCGTAAACACACTAATATATTTACAAAATATAAAAAACTGTATAATTTAGATATATAATTTACTAAGAGACTAGTTTATATACGAAGAATTATAGAAAAATGAATATACAAAAATATCTACACATACACACATTAGATTTATAAACACACAAATATATTCACATGCAAATACGAATACTAGGTGATTCGGTTTGGTTTTTTTGGTTATACTAAAAAGATAAGCCAAACCAAACCAAATGTTTCGATTTTTTTCTTTTTTTTTTCCCTTTGATTTGAATTCTTCGATTAATTCGATTCTAGTTCAGTTAAGTTGGTTCATGCTCACCTCTAATGAACACTTTCATAAAGATCTTGCACAACTAGATTTAATAAAATAGAATGAAAATACGTTACATGTATATTAATTTTACACAATAGACTCAAATTAATATATATAACTAGAAAGACGATACCTAAGTACCTAACTGGCTAACCCTATTATACTCCCCAAAAGTCTGCAACAATACTATGAGTTGGTTCAAGTAATAACACATAACAGTAGCATATATATTGTAATTAACACATGTACAGAGGGACTCTAATAAAGAAATATTGTCTCGCCCTCTCGCAAAGTTGAAAAAGAAGGAGCTGACAATTACATATCACAACACATGACATAAGAGAAATAACAAGATGTAGTCCATATATATTTGGAGTGACATACGCGAAAACTAAGGTTTAACAATGTCAAACAACCAAATACATAAAAAAATATCCAACAAAAAACATACAATGTCTCTGTGCAAGTCCAAATTCCATCCAAAGTAATATTTAATTGTTACATGAAAAGTTGTTTGCAGGTGGGTTGTATGGCTAGGTCAATTGGTCATCATTGTCTGAAATGGTTTGGTCATTTCCATAGTTGCAAAAGTCGTTAGGCACTTCATGTCAATTCTATGTGTTATGTTCATACAAATATTTTTGTTATAATTTTTGGACTTGTAGATTGTTCTATTAAAATTCATGAACACATTGTTGTCAAAACAATGACAGACAGCTATGAAGCAAATATTCATAGAATATAATGGACTGTTCCAAATATTACAAGGCCAATTGGATCTTGTAGCTAACGTCTTGATCTTTCTGAAAGTCAAGAGTCAAGTATTTTGGATAAACACACAAGAAATGGTGTCATCTGCAAGTCAAACTATATTTACTGTCAAATTGACAGATTTTCCTTTGGGCTAAATAAATAGGTTTGACATAGCAAATTGTGACAACACGCAAATTCCGGTAACTATTCTCCGACACTAAACGTACATTCATACATATTATACGTGAACTATCT
>WOUH02069471.1:0-10143 GCA_009936405.2 Stevia rebaudiana
TGTGTGTGGGGTTAAGACAATATGAAAACTCACTCTCAATAGGAAAAACCATGTAAACCATGTATTTACATATGTAAAACGAGTAAAAAAAATTAATTTTATTTATAACTTTATATTCAATTTTATGACTTTTTGTGAAAAAAATATACAAAATCTCCAAGTGAATATTTATAAAATAATGATTTGTGACATTTTTATAAAAAACAAGTAGTTTACATATGAAACCCCATCAGCTAGTTTTTTTTTTTTTAACCCTTCAGTGCTTTTTTATTTTCTTTTTATAAAAAGTGACGAAAATGGGTTTTAATAAAAGTTTAAGTGGTTTTCTCACTGAAAGTGGGTTTTCCATTATATTTCCCATGTGTGTGTATAGATACGTATATATAAATAGGCAATTGGATTCTTGTAAACAAAATCCTCTTATTGTAAAAGCAAGAAATATAAGATTGACATATGACATCCTTTTAATTTTATAATTATTTTAGTTTGGTCATTGTGTTATATGTTCAATATGTATTAATCATTCTGTTTTACGTATTAGCACATTTTGTGCTATTTTGTTATTTTTTTAGTACACTAGATAAACTTGTTGCTATTTATCATTGTGTTTACATATTAGAGTCAGTGAGTCATCATTTCATTCAGTGGGGATAATGTCTTCTTTCGAATCAGGGGGTCATTCAATCTTTTGAATATATATTGAAATTTTATTAGTTGTTACTATTTTTTGAACACTTTTAGTATGTATTTATTGCAACCTAAATCTTATGAAAAACAAAATTGTTGAAATCAAAAATAAATAAATAAATAAAAGGTAGATTTAATTAATATTAATTGAAGTATAATGAAAAATATCAAGAAAATAAAAGGTTAAAATTACTCCAACTCCATCGTTTTGCAATTGTGGATTTCATTTGAAACAATATCGAAAGTGTTGGTCTAGTTAGATGATTGTGTTTGAATATTGGGTGTCAAACATTGAAATTAAACAATTAAACAAACCTGACTGTCGATAGGTAACGACAACAAGTTAATCTAATATCATAAAATCGTTGATAACACTAAATATATCAACATATTGTAGGATTAGATGTAGAATCGGAAATGAATTTCTTTTCTTTGGATTTTCACCTCTCGTCATCTCTATCATTTCCGCCTTCATTACCTCCGACATTGGTTGGTATCCACACAAAGTGAAACTCATTGGCTCTCCAGGAGTATTTTTGATTCTTTGCGCCATTGTGCATTTTCGGTTAGAATCCATAATAAATAAGGAAGGAAAGGGTTGTTTGAATATTACCAAACCGAACCAAGGATGTTTCCAGAATAGAGTGCTCTCGCCATTTCCCACTTGTTTCCTTAAGCTAGAATTGATAAGTTTTCTCGTTTCCAACAGATCCTTTCCCAGCTTAATGAGTTTTTTTCCCAGGTTATCAAGATTGTCAAATGAAACGTTTTATTACTTTTGCCTACAATCCTTTGTCCTCGGTTAAAGCTCTCCACCACCACTTGGATAATAGAGCCAGATTGATTGATCTTAGACAACCCATGCCACCCAGTGTATTTTTCTACGATTTGAGCTGCAAGAATTTCTTGCGAATCGATTCTAGCCCATGTATAACTTTTATCGGAGCTTTGAACATGGAGAAAAGGTACAATGGTAGACTACTTATAACGCTTTTAATTAGTGTTAATCTTCCACCAAACGATAGATTGTTTGCTTTCCACGAGTTTAATTTCATTTTAAGTTTGTTAATCCCAAACTTTCGCCATAAGTGAGAAAATATTTTTGTATATAAACTTAAATAAGATATATTAAATGTTTAAGAAAATGTTTTTCTTTTTTAGAAAAATAGCCGTTCCAAAGGCTATGTTGTCGTTACCCATCGAATTGTTGGTGCTAAAATGGGATCCCTCTCTCCTATCAAAATCTTCTCCTACATCCTTGTAACATCCCAATATTTCATGAATCTATATATAAGCAATATGTTTTATTAATAAGTGATAAAGTTCTATAAAAGTGTGTTAGATGCTTACAAATTATGGACTCAAAATTTCAAATTAGACAATGAAGCTTTAACAATAAATGTGGGAGGGTTGGAATGGTGAACTTTTCAGTTTAAATGAGATATCAGATTTGTGGAAAAACGAATGTTTTTTCAAAGGCAGAAAGCTTATTAAACTAACAAGCCAAAATTACAAGGGTCACACACCCGATTACAATGGAGTTTCACCAAATCAAAACTACTATGAATTGTAATGGAACCATAGGAGATATATTCTTTACCCGTAGGAATCTTCATGCTTTGATTCGGTAATCAGTGTTAGATGATGGTCTTTTGTTGTTAAACATGATAAAATGCAGCTAATTTGATCGTATGGATATATTACCTCCATTTTCCTCGGACTAACTAGTAACCTGGAGATGATAATGGATCTCTATTAATAGGTCCCTGATTGAAATGCATGTTAAATTTGTTTGATTATGATTTCTCTAGATGATTTAATGGTTGATAATATATATCTCTTGTGATTATGAATTCTTATGTGTGTATTGTGCTTGACCAATTGTAGAGATGAAACCATGACCAAATCAAGAATTTTCATGTGATAATTAATTATGTGTTTCTTATCAGAGCATTTTAGGCATGTGCTATTAGATATTAAATATATTAAAAATGCGCGGATAGTGAGATGTTTTTTTATTGATGGCTTGAGTCTCATGTTACTCTTATGCCATGATATGTCTAACGATGTCAACATGAATGGTAATTACAATTAAAAGAAGAAAGAAGTAAAAGTATAGATTACTTGTTTTTGTGACATGCATTATGATACTTAATAAACCAATGACCAAATGGTCTAATGGTATTGTGTTTGCCCCCCCACAAAAGTGGTAAGAGTTCAAATCCTTGCAAATGCAAGTTTGGGTGATTTTGGTGAAATAAAATTTGTTGTTCAAAAAAAAAATTTACGATACTTAATAAACAAAAATTATACGTGGGCTTCATCTTCAAGTTATATGGGCTGAGTACTACGTTTCTTGGGCTTAAGTTTATGCGGTGCTAGTGGACTAACATGTAGATATGAGTTTGGTTTTTATTGGGCTGAATTAATCCACTAGGACGTGCCATCAATACGAAAAGAAGAAAAATAATAATAAAGGAATTGAACGATGCAAGCAAAATATAGGGAGCAGGAAAAGGGAGGATTAGAATCCATTCGCATACGGCAAATTGGAAGGGCACGATCAAAAATCTTAAGTGTGATTATCTCCAAACATGTTGATTGTTTGTAAGACTTTATGATGAATTTTCTATTAGTTGCATTGAGTTTATTATTGGCACTTAAGGCTATATGGATTCAATTACAACGTTTGATTGATTTAAAATGTTTACTTTTGTTTAGAACTTATTGCATCACATTAGTTTTCAATTTCGTTAATAATTTGTTGATGTGTGCATGGATTGGATTAAGGAATGGTCCAAAGATGAAATGGAAGCTGTTGGGTCAGTTTTGATTAATAAAAATGGATAAGGAGTGTTATTATGTTCTTAGGCCCAATGAGTTTGGGCTAAAGTATCGAGATGAAAGGAGAATTGTGTAGATAGGTTTTGGACTGTTTCGTTTTGGGCTTTGGGCTGGAAGCTTTGGATTGCTGAAGTTTGGGTTGCGAGCTCGATTCAAGAGCAATTGGGGCTTAATGGGCCTAGTCAGATAGGTTTATTTGTGTTTTGTGTTGATTTTGTTTTTTTTTGGATTTGGGCCTTTGTGTTGAGGCCGTTTAGTTGTGATTATTGGGTTTATGTTGGAGCCGAGTATTAGTGGTGGTAGATGGACCTTTGTGTTGAGGTTCAATTTAGGAACTCACATTTTGTCCATCTTGCTTGTAATGGCTATTGGTGGGTTTTACACCAACTTTGTTTGCTTTTTTTGGGGGGGTAATTTGTCTTAAAGTAAAGCCTAAGTATGGTCTCATTTTGTAATTTCTTTTTTCTTATTAATAAAGTTTGTCAGGGTACCGTCCCCTTTAAAAATAAATAAATAATTTGTTGATGTGGTTTCGTTGCAATATGTGAATTAGGCATAATGTGAATGAGCAAATCTTAAAAGCATGAACCATCCTGTCACTTTAAACAAACACCATTTAAAAATCATGTCTATGCTATTTTCTTAGAAACTAAATCTTATGAGAATCTCTTGAACTTAAGTTACCCTAGCTACCTAGGTTAACTAGGTTTTTCATGACCAAACGACAGGTCATCAGTATCTTATCTCAATGTTAGACTAATCTTGTCACCAACTAAAAGTTCAAGGGATTAATTCTTTATTTTGTTTTCTTAGAAATTGAGTCGGTTAATATTTTAGTTTATTTAATCATCTATCAGGATATAACTATTTGATTGATCTAATGGGTTAGCATTTATCGAGTCTAGATAATTATTGGTTGTTTGCAAGATAGCACAATGGTGGGGAGAATATTTGGTGTCACTTGTGACCTAGGTTCAACTCCCATCACGAGCGCTTTGCTAGACATGACAATAATGACGCTCGGCCCGAGCTACGCCACTCGACTTAGTGTCCAAGCCAAAAAGAGTTTACGCGACAAGGTTAAAGGTTCATGCTCGGTTTTTGTGTGGAACGGTTTGGTTGAAGAGTCTTCGACTCCGACCAACTTGACCAGTTGACCCGCTAGGAGGTTTGGGTGGAGCCCTCACTGCAATCGAAGCATTGAGGGAGCCTCACTAATGCCACTGAACAATGCACCTATGAGTGTAAGACTGAGGTTTCAAAACTCGGTCAGACGGTCACTGCACTCTGAAAACAACGGTCCTTCCGTTACACTAACTGTCCGTCTTAAAAAAATATAATTTTTGGTTGTTTAGTTTATTATATTTTCATACGTTTTTGAGCCATTATAGGAGTAAGTATTTTAGTCGGTTATGTAACTTAAGATTCAAGTTTCTCCGTAAATAGTCTTGATAGGGTTTTGGAGGTTTAGTAGCAATTACATAGCTTTTGGATTAATAAACGGGAGTTACCTTTCATTTTAAAAAGTTCCGATCAAGACTGCTTTTCTTCTTAAGTTTTTTGTTCATCAGTTAATTCAAAAGGGGTTTGTGCCTTTACCCAATAGATAACCTTATTTGATTATTCATGGTTTGTATTACTAATATCATTATTAACTATTACACTGAAGGAATTATAAGTCATTTAGTAACCTAATAATATGGTTAAAGATTGATGCATACAAGTTGTTTGTTGTGATGCCTCAACCAAAAGAATTTAAAGAGCTGATTGGAAATAAATCATGATCTTGGTCTGTTTAAAGGTCATATAAGGTCAGGAGTACCTACATTTAGGCTCCGTGTATATGCTTGAAAAGATCTTTGAAAAGATTCTCTTGTACTACATGGCGTACAAATTTATATTTTCAATGATTGAAGCATTTAATTTATATCATGGTAAATATTTGACATTCAATTAAAAAAAAAATTTATATGACATAGGTTATTTTCTCGTGTGCTACACGGACTAAATTAGAGTTACAATGGTAACTAAAAGCTAAGAAAATAATGTAATTTTCAAAATAAAGAAACAACAACGGTTAACAAACCTTCAAATGTATACTATTTTATATAATAAAGTTGAAAAGCACGTAGAAAACGATATTTTGCACTGTGTATAGAATTGGAAATATAATAGGTTTAAATGCTTCATGAATGAATGTTTAGAAATGGTTTAGATTTGATATGTGATTTAAAAACTTAAAATATTGTAATGTAAATATGTAACCGATTCTAAACTATTTTTGATAAATTTATACAAAATGAGCTATAAAAATATGAGAGTATAAATATGATTTTAAAACTGAAATAATTATTAAACGATATTAATAATTAACTATGGAAAATAAAGAATAAGGAATCAATATATTTTTAGTTGAAAATTTAAAATTTTAATTTGACTAACTTTGTGAAAAATAGTTGAATATATGGTAACACACCTAATTTATTCTCGTAATTAAACTATTAATTAACTCTGCATTATAGAGTTAATATGGTGATGACCAGGGCGGATCTACATGGTGAGTAACGGGTTCACCGGAACCCACCGCATTCCGAAACATTAATAGGAATTATATGTTTCATAAGGTTTCAAATCTAGAGTGAACCCATAAGAATTTAAAGGAGTGAATCACTTCTAGAATGTTTCCTCGGTTTGGTGGTAAAGCGCATCTTGTTATTATGGAAGGTCACAGTTTCAACCCTCAATGTTGTATTTTTTAAAATCTGTTTTTCCAATTCCCAGCTTCTATTGAAAGCTTGTTGAATGTGTTTTCCAATTCCCACTCCCACCTCCATTTAAATTTTAAATACTGGTTGCATTTGTAAGCCCAACTAGTGAATAACCCATTTTAATCAATTGGCTCTTGAATACATAATAATATGGGTCTAATCAAGGATGAGAAGTTTATTATTTCTTCATAATATTTAGAGGGGTAAAAAGAATTAAGAAATCACTTAACAATATGTCTCTTTAGCTTTATAATTATTGAGAATGGTAAGTATCTAATAAACGTTTATTCAATTTACGTAAAATTGTTTAGATTATTTTTCTATTAGTTGTGTAGTTAAGTTGATTAATGCATATTACATACCATCTATTTATGCATATTTTTTAGTGGAAACGGCCTCGAATTTCATAAAGGACCTATAATTTTTATTACCATTAAATATTGGAAAGGACCTCGAATTTCAACTTCGCTTTAGACCCGTAAAATGGTTGAACGTCTCCCTAGATAATATGCATTAAAATTAAGCTAGTGAAATTATGATGTTTCGTACACATTGGTCTATCTTTTTAAAATCTAAACCCGACGGACCCGACCCGACACATCTCGTGGGTGTTTGGCCTAAAATTCCTACCTCTGGATGTAACAAATCTGACTAACTAAAAAGGTGAACCCATAGAATTAACACAAGTGTCATTTGAGATTTTCTTCTATTAATATAGGAAGATTTGATATTTCATATGAACATAAAGAGCTAAGTTGGTTGCTAAGTGGGTTAAAACAATTGATTTCGATATTCAATCAAAATGTACAGCATGCTGATTAGAATTATTTTTCTTTTATCTTGTTCTTTGAAACAATGTATACAATCGTAGAAAATTCGAGAAATATGTATTATATATGCAGGGAAAGCTCTTTGAGTCTATTACAATCCTTGGTTATATATCATCATCTTACTCAATATATTTCACCTAAAGGTAAGGTTTGGGAAGACTGAGATGTAGACAACCTTATCTCTACCCGATATGAATATAGATGCTGCTTTCAGTGAGACTCCCGCCCCCCGGCTCATGATGTCTGATCAACTTAACTTTTTTAACGTTATTTTAACAAAACTAAGTAAAATAATGTTTAAATTAAAGCATTTTTACTTTTGCCCCTTAAGAGCCCATACATATATACATTATATATGCGTACAACAAATGAGACGTAAATAAGAAGAGCTAAATAAAATTGTTAAATAAGTCAGTAGCTGCAACAAAAAGCTAAAAGTTTAGCAATGTTGATTGGCATTAATAAATGCTTATATGTTTTATATAATTGTTGTATAATATAAACCATAGCTCCAATAAAGGTTTATAATATATGCCCGGAAAACTTTCTTAGTCTAATACATTTAATATTTGAACTCTATTATCTAGAACATTCCTAAACCGAGTTAAAACAAAAAACTATGTTTTGTACTAATTGCCATTCGGCCCATCCATGTGCTTGGATATCGGTCGAGTCGCCGGCCCACTCATTGGCTCGAGTGTGTCAGGCCCGAGTTTAAAGATCCAACACATTTATTTCAAGTGTTAAAGGGTCAAAAACAGGATTAAACGCTGCTGTAGAAAAAGTGCAGCATTGATAATTGGTGTGTTTATGAATACAAAATGATGTTACCATAAATTGACACAATTGAGAAATTTATTTTCATATAAAGTACGACTTGATTAGTTTGGATATATAATAATTATGTTGTGTACAAATGAATGCGAAGGGTCAAAATGTTCATGTATGATGTTTGAATTGTAATTTTTGAAGAATGGTTGTGTTTAAAAGGTTTACAAGTATTTTGGCAATATGGTTTTAAATATAATTTAAATATTTAGAAATTAGGTTGCTCCAGATATGATGAGGTCGATAAGGTAAAGAACTACATGTAAGTACTCCTACACCCTGCTGTTGTGGTAGGAAAAGCTTATTAAATTGTGCATGTTGAAAAAAGACAATACTGTTAATTATTTGTGTTCCTTGTTACCTCGTGTGTAGGGATGAGGATTAGTACCATCTCGGTACTGGTACCGAATCTATCGGTACGGGACGGGTACAGTACGTATACGTGTACTCAGTCAAGAATTTCGGTATTGATACCCATCTCGTACCAGTACCGAGTTTGTTGAAAAGTGGATACCGGTATCGATACCGATTCTATCGGTACGGTACCTGTTTGGGACCTATCCGGTATGGGTACTCGATACCAAATGGACATCCCTATTTGTGTGATTGAGAATGATGAAATTAAAGTAGAGGTTCTAGTTGTACACATAGCTGTAATTTGTAAATGCATGAATTGATGTGAACGTGTCAAATAAATGAGCAAATGGGCATTAAAGGTTATGAAGGGAGTTTCGTTACTACTTTTTTACCGGTCTATTATGCGTATTCTTAATTATAATCAACCTCAAAATGTTTTTTTCGTAAAATTGAATTGACTTGTAGATGCAGATGTAATGTAAATTTTGAGGGTTGGGTTAGGTTGGGTTGGGTCGGGTCGGGGTGGGGTTGAGAAGAGTGGTAAGTTAGAATGGGTCACCTAACTAATGGTAAAGGACACCGCTACCCATATGCTACTTTTGCCACACGTTCTACCAAACTTATATGTTAACCTACCACATTGCTATTTTATTTTGCATGACAAAATTATCTATTGAAATGATAAAATTCGAAAATACCTATTGGTTAAAGCTTTGAAATCGACGGAGCCATTGATTATTTTATTTATGATTATTATATGAAGATGTTGACAAGATCTTATATTTTAAAAAAGTAAAAGTGGTTAAAACGTGAAGCGGAAAAAAAAAACTATTTATTGGATTTATGTAATATAATTTCCTTTTTTTTATTATTATATGAAGATATGGTTTATCACTTTCGAAAAAATCATACCCATGGAAACATGCGTTTAAAACGACATGGGTTTAATTAAGTTCCCATGCTAAAAACGTTTTTTTTTTCTTTTTTGTGAAAACATCATGACGTGACTTAAAATGGAAAACCATCATGTTGATTTTTGAATATTGACATACAGGTGTAAAAAGGATATCAGTTAATTAGTTTTCACTTAAAAGATTTTTTTGTTGAAAATAATTAGTTTTCACTTAAAAGATTTTTTTGTTGAAAATAGTCTTTAAACGAATCGAACATTCAGCGAACAGTTCGTGAACCGTTCGACGAGAAGTTCGTTTGTGTTCGTTCGTTTAATAAATAAACTAACATGAACAAGAAATTTTGTTCGATCGGTTGGTTAAATGAACGAACACGAACAAAGGCTATGTTCGTTCATTTGTGTTCGTAAACGTTCGGTAATGTGTTCGTGAACGTTCGGTAATGTATTCGTGAACGTTCGTTTGTTTATATCATTCATTAAATGTGTTTATATCTTTAAATTTTTTAAGTTTGGTTTATTATCTTAAATTTTTTATGTTTATAATTCTTATTTCAAGTTAATCAAACATTTAATGTTTTTGGTTTTATATAAAATGATTAACTTTATATTTATTTAATGTGATAAAATGTTTAACTTTCAATGAAGAGAGGTCTTGTTCGTTTGCTTTCGTGAACACCTATAATCCTTAATAAACGAGCACGAACAAGATTTTCCGTTCGGTAAACGTTCGTGAACCGTTCATGAACAAGTTGAATGATTAACTGTCACACCCCAACCGACGGCGGAATACGTCGGGGCGCGACGAACGACTGTTCAAAAGCCCATGATTTACTATTAATGTTTCATAGATTAATCAACAATATTAAGTAGTCATTACAATACACAAATTTAAACATCTTGTCCAAATAACATATTT
>WOUH02069542.1:0-10139 GCA_009936405.2 Stevia rebaudiana
GGACTTAATGAACCTGAAGATAGCCGTAGAGTTGGTTAATTGTGGGCAGGGCACCATCTCATAAAGGAAACCTAACACAAGTTAGATGCAAAAGATAAACAAATTACCTTAAAACTAGAAACCAAAAGAAAGCTATACCTATCATTTTCCATCTAAGGTACCAGACTTTAATAAGGACATTTTCTGATTTTTAATTTTTTTTTTTTTTGATTTTCTATAAAAGAATCTAATTATTTACAAACTACTGACTTAAAAACGTAGTTTTCCATCCCCACACTTAAAATCTACATTGTCACCAATGTAGAGATAAAAGATACATAAATAAAGCAGAAAATAAAAACAATAGGATAAAAGGATAGTATGGAAAGGACTCCCCTGATAATGTCGTATAAGAGCGTAGAAAAATCACTCAAGTCTCAATTCCGAAGATGGTGCATGAGCGTTCCACTAAAGCGCTCTCAAAACAAAGTCATAGTTCCACACAAAATAATGAAAACTAAAAAGAATCATTAACTAGACAATATACATAATACATAATAACAAAGCAATCAGTCACATCTAATTAACCATAACAATCAAATTACACGTAACCACAAAAATATCACAAGATATAAGCATGTCAAACTCCAAAACGAAACCATAGTATTAAGTGTGTGGATCTGGTGAGGTGGAAGAAATGGAGATTGAGTATCAACCAACTAGACGGATCCCCACACTTAAATTTGAAAACTAGGTTTCCTAAAATCCAGGCATGCCGCGAGAGAATTTGGTGCGACCTTGCGCGTACCGCGCGAGGATGAAAGCTGAGCAGCCCCGTGTGAGCTAACCCACGCGATACGCGCGGGAGAAATGTTGGCTATGCGCGATGTGCGTAGAATAAGCAAACATAATTTTTTTAAAATTTTGCTCCTGATGCAGATTTTCGCCTATCTTCTCCGCTACGATTCTCTCAATTGCGAGCTCGAAATCCACTGAAATTCTCGAACAACACTCGGGCATGTGCTCTCTTTTGAATAAAATTGGCCTCACACCAATTGGACATCGTTAATGTACAAAACGGACTCAAAACCTAAAACGTTGCAAAACTGACACTTATGATACAAACTCTACAATCGGGAGTTCCACCCGACAGTCTACCACTCGATAATATCTAAGAGTGTGTAAAAGGACTTCTTCCTTGTTAACCACAATGTACCTAGATCGGGTGGCTTCTCCTTGATCCGCTTACCATCATTTCTGTTTATCCGTCTTCGTTTACCATTGAAGGGGAAGAATCCAACGGTTTGTCTTTTGACTTCTAAACAACCTGTTACTAATTGAATCTTTTTACGTACTCTCTCACTCTCACCAGCTCTTGCCCTATCTTGAGTTTTCCTAATTGGAGGTGGTGATCCACTATCCTTGTTCTCTACGGGCTCACTCAGTATCTCACCTTTTTCCTTGACTGGCTTCTCTTCAAGGAGTGCTTCTAAAAAATGTAAGTCAGTGTTTGGATCGGAAGCACCTTCATCTTCACAGTCTGGCAACCCGTGCAGTTCATCTCCAAATTCATCTTCCCATGATTCCTCTTTAATCACTTCTTCTTGTGGTTCCTTTTCCTCAAACTGCAACTGCTCATTAAGCAAGTCGTCATTTAGATCGGGATCAAAAATTATGATTTCAGGAGGTGTCGGGACATTGTGTTCATCATTGGGTTGGCTCTTTGGATCTTGTTCAACTTGTTCCATGCTCTTCAATCTCTAGACTTTCTTGGTGGATGACCACCTTCCTCTTCAACATCTGTTGCAGCTGATTCTTCATCACTAACCTCTTATTCTTTTTTAGTGGCTTGCCCTTCCTCTTATCCCTTGCACTCCTCATCCGACTCATTCAAATCTTGCGATTGATTGGTAACTGAGAAATCATCATCATTGGGACTAGAAAATTGGGGTGCAGGAGTTTCTGTGCTCTAGCTACCCTCTTAAATAATTTCTAGCATTTGCTAGGAGTTGTTAATTCAAGCAGATAATCTCCTACTGCTGTTTTGGTCAAAAATTAATAAGTGTCAATTCTAGTTATTTCAAATTAGTTTTGTGAGGCTAAGTGTTTGTCAAAATATGAAATGTGTCGAATTGTTGAATAAACGGTTATATCCTTTAATATCATTTATTATATTTCAATATCCTCAAGTATCCTTAAGGATATGTTAAGAAAATGCAGAATATGTAAATGGTAACGCAAGGATTTTTAGCGAGGAAAGCCCTTAATCCTTACAGATTGCCGACATAAAACCTCAGACAAGTGACCAAAAAATCACTTGTCTAGTCAATCTTATTAATCAACCAGACAAGTACAATAAGTAAAGTAAACCGATGGATATCTAAGTGATATGTGAAGGATATGCTAAAAACAGTGCTTGTACGCTTGAAACTCGAACAAGTAATGACTGCAAAAAGGAGATTAGTGAGCAGTAAGCTATGTATGCGATGTGTTTTGAGTGTATGGAGTTGTGCCGAAGTGTGTAAACCTAAGTTCCATCGGTTCCTTTTATAGTTGACAATTACAAGGGTTACAAAAATTAGTTCCTATAAACTAGGAGAGCATCGTCCACTTTCTCTTTGACTTCGTCTATTCCAAAGAGACACCCAATCCGCTTTATCTGGAAGTGGAGCATTGAGCTGAGTCATCCACACGTCTTTATAACTCACACGTGGATAATTCGAGGATCGTACATAACGACAATCTTCTAAGGTAGCAAATCAAGGATCCTTCATATATCATGTCCATAAGAAAGGACATAATTCCTGTGAACAATTCTCAATAGTGTGTTAGTAAACATATATAATAACTTTAATGAAGTATTAATTTTGTTTACATAAGCTAAAATAATAATAAGGACAGATATTGTATATCAGGATCCTTTAGATAGCCATCGTATATCCTTGAGATAGCCACCGAATATCCTGGTATAACAACTGCAGTGTTGAACATGTCTTGCGTTTCGTAGGGAAGGTTGTAATAGAATTTCTCCATGAGCGTCCAATCTTTGAGAACATGCACCTTGCATAACTTGAGCAGGTTTTGGAAGCAATCCTAACACTTAAAAAAAAGGCTCACTAGAATCCGTGCTAAATTTATGGATTAGTTCTCTTAGATACGCGGTGCTGGACATGGAAGAGTATTTAGTCAAGAATTTGGTTTTTTGTTCATCCCAGCTGGTGATAGAATTGTTTAGAAGACGTTCAAACCAGGAGAGTGGGTTGCCCAATAAAGAGAATGGAAACAAACGCAAATAGATCGATTCTTGGCTTAAGCCTTGAACAAATGTGTTACATATGCAAACGAAACGTGAAATGTCGCCCGGGGCATCTGCATCGTCGTGGTTATGGAATGGAGAATGAGTGATTCCTACCATGCCATATGAGAAAATTTCCCATTTAGTGGTGAGTGAGGGTTGTTCGACGATCAGCGATCTGACTCCAGTGAAGCCCGAGGTGGCTAGCTGGCGGATGGTCGGGGGTGTTGTGGCTACTTTTGCCATGATGGTGAGAGAATGTGACGTGATGGAGGGGGAGGTTAAGGAGTTTGTAAGTGTGAGATAGACAAAAAATACTTAAAATGACAGAATTCACATAAAAATCTAAAACTAAGCTCACAAACAATTAAAAAGACCTAAGTGCCTATGTGAATAACCAACAACGACGCCAACAACTTGATTTGTTTGATCATGGTGTGCAATCAAATCAAGAAATAAATTTATAAGTAAACGATCAACAAACAAGGGAAGTTACCTGTCGAATTATAGTGTGTATGGTAAGACCGAGTAACGTTCCAAGGATTCAGGGATAAAACCAAAGAACACACAAGATCTAGAAAGGATCATGCAACCTGGTAGTTTCTATGGTCAAAATGGTCAAACTAAGAAAAAGTCAACAAGAAAGTCCAGCGTGCAAAAATGAGCAAACAAACAATCAATCACACAAAAGATAGTCACCTAGGCTAGCGTCACGCATTAATCAAGTATTTAATGTGTCATCGGACTCATCAATTGGGATTTGGTTTCATTTAATAGTTATTTAATGGTGTTTAGGTCAAATTGGTGAAGTTATCCTCTCGACCTACAACACGCAACTCAAGACACCTATTACTTAACTTATTAGCACCCTAAATCAAGGGAAAGGTTTCTTCTGGCCTAACCTAACATGTAACTCGTATCCTAATACTCAGTTTCCTTCTCAGTCCAAACCACATATCAAAATCACAGCTAATAACCTACTCACACGTTCAATTGCTTACCTATTAGCTTACTTAACTAGATTATCCTCTCGGTTTACCCAAGGTTGCAAAGGCGACTTAAACTGGACTATTAGGTACCCAATCAATCAAATTAAGACAAACTAGACCTATGGATGAATTACGAACCAATTACCATTAACTGTTACTGCTATGTGCAATCAATAGCTGCGTTTTAACTGTTGCAATCCAATTTCAATAAATCATTGTCTAAATCAAGCATTAAACACAATTAAACATGCAATCGACCATTACCTAGGTAACTAACATGAATTTAGCGAACAATCATTGTCAAATCAATCATATTAATCATATTATCAGTCAACATGGTCGTTCAAACAGAAAAGAATAGAGAATGAACAAAGTCAATGATTAAACAAAAGTCAAAATATCTAAACAAACTGAAACTGATTTCCAAACAGCCCCAAGATTCCAACTTGATTGAATCAGTAGCTAGAGCATCCAAAATCGACCAAAAACTCTAAAGAAGTTGAACCCTCAAACAAGTGGGATCTACTTGAATTTATATGATTTGAATTAGAGTTTTCTTGGTCAAAGGTCTCCAAGCGTACCACGGCACGGCGCCCTTTCCTTTTGCGCGTACCGTTCTAGAAAAAATAGTAGGGCTGGTCGCGAAGTGATTTCTGGGGCGGGGTGTATAGCGTAGGGGGGATCCTTCTCGCGTGTATCGCGGGCGGTAGCTTTTTCAGGTTTTTCTTTTATTTTTCATTCTTTCGTCTCGTTTCTCCTCTGGTGCTTGTTCCTCATGCGTTTAAGCTCCAAATTATCGTTTTTAACATGAACACCTGTGAAATACGAAGAGATTAAGTATATGGACGAAATGAACCTAACTATACAAAACTATACAAATACTAAACTAAACGACTATATTTACAACGAGAAATCAAATGCGTTTTACAACACATCATGTACTATGGAGTGTTTGAAAAGTTTCTGCTATATCTTCTATCATTGACCCTTCACTCTTGCTTTTGATTACCAAATCATCAACGTACACCTATAAGCTGTCCCCAATCTGATTTTCAAACACTTAGTCCATAATTCTTTGGTATGTTGCCCAACGCCTTTTAACCTGAAGGGCATATTAGTGTAGCAGAATATTCCTTCATCATTGTGGAATGTCGTTTTCATCTTCTTTGGACATGCTTATTTGATGGTATCCCTTGTAAGCGTATAGGAAACATTTGAAGTGGTAGGTTTTGAGTGAATTTATCTTTACATCCATCTCAGGGAGTGGTTAGCAGTCTTTTGGAGTGTCCTTATTGATGTCTTTGAAAATGATGCACATACGCCGGCTTCCATCTCCCTTCTTAACCATCACCGGATTGGCAATACAACTGGGTAATTTACTTCTGTTAAAATTACCGCTTTAAACAATTTTCTGGTTTCTTTGCATGCTGTTCTGCTCCTTTCCGAACCCATACTCCTCTTCTTCTGCTTAGTTGGTTTGTACCAAGGGTATGCATTAAGGGCATGTTTTGTCACATCTCTAGGAATTCCTTCCATGTCACTAGGGCCCCACGATAACACTTCCTGGTTTTTTATAAGGAGCTCTTTGAACACGACTTTCCATTTGTCGCTTATGTGAGCCCCTATTTTGGTATTTCGGTCTGGATGACGTTCGTTGAGAACCAACTCTTCTGTGCCTTCAGCCAGTATATTGTGAGCTGAACTAACATGTACTATCCCATCAGGTGAGGGGATTCTGATGGCCCCGTGTGTGGTAGAAGCCAGTGCCTTCAATATTCGTATCCCTAGCCTGCCAGCAAGGTGTTGTATTTCGAGGGAGACCTTATCACAGAGAAAGTCAGCATGACTGTCCTATGTCGATCTCCTTCTCCCATAGAGGAGGAAACGGTAAGCTTCCCAATCGGTCGAACCAATAAATTTTGAAGGTCCCGATCCAGGCAAAGGAAGTTGTGCTGATACATTATTTCTGAACCGCTTCCCCCATCCACATGTATTCTCGCGACCCTATGCCCGGCTATATTTGCTGATATGTTCAGGGGGGTTTCATGTGATACCTCATTTGGGAGAGGGGGGAATGTGACTATTTGGAGTGACCATTCTCCTGTGAGTTCATCCTCATATGTTCTTTGAGGCTTTTTCGTCACACAAAGGGGTTCCTCCCCCAGTACTCGCACCATATCTACGTATCCCCTTTCCTCCCTTTGGAGGACTTCCTTCACACATTCTTTTACTTTCACTGGAGTGTTCTGTATTTCTTTGACAAGGTGTGACAAATGTCCTGACTTAACGGATGCCTCTATCTCCCTTTTTGAGGTGAAAGAAATCATTAGTTTGTGTCTACAGCTTCGGTGGAATTTACAATAGTCGTTAGGGTATGGTTTTGATGGTTTTTTATGGGGAATGGCTTTGTGAATGAGGTTCTTTCTTTTTTCTATGGATAGCACTTCACTAGGTGTTTTTATGAGGGGAATGAATCTTTTCCATGATTTCTTTTCTACAAGGGCCCTGTAAGGGAAGAAATTAGGCCTCTGCTTCTCCGAATGGGCTTTATGTCCAGAGAAGGAGTTTCGACGGGTATCCTTCTGATCTCTTGACCTTTCAACTACAAGCCCCTTCTTGGTTTCCCATTCCCAAACTAGGTTTCCAGTATCTTTTCCCCTGATGAAAGCCTTGAATTTGTCTATGAGGTCAACAAAAGCTTTGGGAAAATCTTTTCCTAATTTTTCGCACAGTTGATGATGACTGACCCCACTTATGAACCCGCTGATCCTCATTTTGCATGCTTTCGTCGATGAACCTTTCCATGAACTGGTCAATCTTTTTGTTAAGCCTCCTTTGGATGTGCATGACTTCGTTGGGGGGCTTTTGTTAGTTCGTTTCTTCTGGTTGAATTGCCTTCATAGGTTTTCCCGCAATTCTTCGTAACTGTCAATGCATCCCGAGGAGACTCTCAAACCATATACGTGCCCCTCCCGTTAGTGTTTGAACAAACATGTGGCACCATGTTGGGGTGGACCATTTACCAACCCTTCCGGCTCTCACAAAGGTATAGAGATGGTCATCGGGATCGGTGGTTCCATCATATTTTCTGATGTTGGTAGGGACCTTCAACCTTTCTGGGATAGCTGATTCTACAATTCTCTTTGGCAATTTTAATGCATCAATGTAGTTCATTGACTGGTAAAGAAGGCTAAGGACTCATCTCCTGCGATGGTCCCTTTCGTCACTTGAGGGCCTTTGGTGTTTAACGACGCGGTTTTTTTAGCGTTGAGAGCTTCAAACAGTGTGGAGAGTATGGAAACTACCTCCCCATGCTGCTAAATGGTGTCCGATGGACCAGTGTTGCTTGGTTCCTCAGAATGGGAGCACACTGTTTCTCTTTTGTAGGATTCTCAAACCTTAGTTATGTTCTTACTTCACTGAGCCACATCTCTCGGTCTACTTCATCTAGTCTGGCCCTCAAGGTGTCTCTATAGTTTCTTACGAACTCGGGAGTTATCTGGATTTCTTCTTCTTTTGCATCATCGACATCCATGATCACAGATTTTGCGGTTTTTCTAATACCTGAGAGGTAGGAGTGGTCTTTGTTCGTGACAACAGAATTTTGTGTCTTTGGCACGGCTGCTGCTGTTTTGAATGGGTCTCCGGCGGGCTAATTTGGTTTTCCATGTGTAACAAAAAACTTTCGAGGTGATTGTAACAAATCTAGGAATCCCACGGATGGTGCCAATGAAGAAGCCAACTTATATTTCTCTTGGGATGCTAGCTAAACAAGATGATTGACTAAAGATTGTATAGAATGACAGGCAGGAAAGTTTGCTTATATATTACAAATTTGAACTTTTACTCTCACTACAATGAATGTTGGAAATTAATTTCTTGCTTTGTGAGTCTTATGGTTTTCTTGAGTAGATTTACCATTGTTTCTTCCCTTGCTTCCCTATTTATCATACTCCCTTCGTGCTCCGTAACCCTCTTGCACCTTCCGGATCAAAGGATATTCCTCGAGTGCCCCTGCTATAGGAGAGATGCTCTCCTTTCATTTCAACGCCCATGACATGTCAGCCAATGTTCCTTCGTCATGTCCTTTTTCAGCTAGATACCATTGGCGTCATATCTTCCATTTAATGCACATCCTTTCTGCATTAATTGCTCTCTTGTTTGTGTTCTTGGGCTCCGAAGGGTATATATGGGCTTTGTTCATTATTATTGGGCAGCATAGGCCATTCTACCCTATTACCCATTATATACCTAGTGGATGAGAGATCACTATAAGAGTATAAGTTGTGAGTTTGAGAAAATTCGTATCATCTAATAGTCTAATACTGTATATATATCCATTTATATAAATCTTGGAATTGTTTATATAGATTTTAATCTTTTATTTTTGCTCAATTATCATAAATTTTTTGTGAAATATACAAATCTAACCCCAACTTTGTATTAGGATAACATAGTTTTGTATATATTATATAATATTTCTAAAATGTATAACGGTAGATTAATAATTTTACTAATGCCATGAAATGAAAAGTTTCTCAAATGATTATTATCATATCATATGCACACAAGTTTTTATTATCCTTGTCAATTTTAGTATTTTGAAGGTAGACTGCATTAAAAAAATTACCCAATTAAGTAGAGTTATGTAATAAGAAAGCTAATTGTTAGTCCTGTATTCGATTCTAACAACGTGATATCGATTAACTAGTTCGTTTATGCGGAATATAAACAAACACCAAAAGAAACATGAACAAGATGAAAGAATTGATTAATATTGGTATTGCACTCGATCACAAAGGATCGACTGGTACAACTGTTCGTGATGAACAAAAAAAAATGAGAACAATAATCACGATCAATCTACTAATGATACTAACCTCGGTTTATATAATACCGAATATATCAAAAGCCCGTAAACAAACAAACATAACACTTAACCTAGGAGAGCCCACCAAGAGAACTTTAGTTATCGAGACCACCGAGAGCCACCGAGAGGATGCCGAGAGGAACAAAACCATCGTAAGGATGCACAACTATATAACACGACCCAACACTAATAATGTTTTGTTGTGACAAGAGTGCCTTAATTAAACATTCAAATTTCTGCATTCCTCTAATAAAATAGTAATAATTGATCACATGTTATTTTTCTTTAAATTATGTATCACTTGATATTTATTGATTGAACCACGTTTAAAACAATTCGTCACATGTCAATCTTTCTTAAATTATGTAGCACTTGGTATTTAATTATTAGACCATATTTCAAATGTGACACATGACATCTTTTACCCAAAAAAATAAATAAAGTGTTTATTTTAATTGTTTTTTATAACATAATTACATTAATACATTATTAATATATTGCAGATACTATTTTTTAATAGGATATGTTGTATACAAAAACGTGTTTAGAGATTTTAAAACCCTTCTTTATTTTCTCATTTTTATAAAATGTTAAAAAATTACTTTATTTTTTTTTTCAATATACTATTGCGTTGTGATAATTCTTTTTCATGCATAACCGTGTAATACACGCAGCGGCGAACCCAGAAAATTTTTTCAGGGGGTCGAAATTTTCTTAAGGTCGTTTGAGTATTATTATATAATAATTTTTTTCAATTTTTGATCGGGTCGGGTCAACATAAAGAAAGAGAATAAAACTAAATTTCGTATACAAAAACATAATGATCTAGTAATGAGTTTGATCAAAGTTAATAAAATTAATAATGAACTTGCTTAATATAGGTTAATTGTGAGTTTGTGTAGCGTATTAAAACGAAGAATGAACTTAACTTTAATTTAAAGTGAGTGAATATTATTTGTTACGTCTATTTCAACTCGGGTTTATAACTAAAATTTACAAATCAAGA
>WOUH02069553.1:0-10139 GCA_009936405.2 Stevia rebaudiana
GACTCAAGTTTGCAAGTTGAAAGGCATATATGTAATTGAGGGGGAGTATTATACACGCTGTACTCTTTTCCCTTAACTAAGGTTTTTCCCAACGGGTTTTCTTTAGTAAGGTTTTAATGAGGCAGCATAACTGATCCTGCAGTATCAGTTAATATCGGTTTTTAAAATCGAGCCAACATTATCCGGTAGCATAATGTTGATAGTGTATAATACAAAATGTCCGAGGGAGAGTGTTATAAATGCAGACATTATGGTGACCTTATGGCTTCTTAATGTATCAATATATATATATGTGTTGTATATATGAAATAATTGATACGATTATGTTTCTCTCAGTATCGCTCTGTTCTTTAACATAATCAACATTTTGTTGTTAGTTAATTTACATTTATATCAAGATTCTATATCAATATAAATACATATAATTGTTATAACCCTTAAAGATTATTATGTGGTAAAGTTTTTTATAATAAAATTTAATTATTGTGTAACTCTTAATCCAGTTATTTTTTAAATTTCTTCTATTTTAAATATAAGAAAAGTAAATAATAAACACAAACAAACAAACAAAAAATTATTAGAAACTTTTTTGTTTTGATATTATACTTTATATATAAAAAAATTGATTAACGAGTTAAATGACTCTACGTTAATTTATAAAGTAACTAGGTTAGCACCCGTGTACTACACGGTTGATACAAAATATATATCAGACATACGTGTTTAAAACAATTTCATAAATAAACTCTTAATTTACTTTACATGTACAAAATGGATGCATCTTTTATACCAGATATTTGACCCTTCTGTTCTAACGTAAATCATCTAAATGCATAATAAATTTCTAGTGGAGATAAGGTTCAATTGAACTTATACAAACACTTGCATCAACATCAATATTTAGGCCATGGTAAAGGTGAAAATCTACTAATGCAAAGTAGATCATTTAATTTCATTTTATCCAATAATTCAATCCATGTGCTATCTAAAAGTTCTTACAGAAGAGTTATTTTTTTTAAGGCAAGCTTTTGTTCCAACGGGGATCGAACAACACAATATGGTTTGATATTTTGAAGCCAAAACTATTAAGTGTGGTCTAAAAAATACTAAGGATTTGTTATTTGAGACATATTGTTTTGTTAACATGCTATCAATAAAATGCCACCCATATTAACCCATTTGACCAATTTCTTTGTTGATATTTGTTTTAAAGCCTTACAGTTAGCAACTAAATCATTCTCTACCATCATATCTACAAATTCACTCCACTTTTTCCACCATCATGCAACACCAAAAATGAGCCAAGCTACTTGAATATAAAATAAGTGGGTCAAAATAGATAACAAAAAACGATTGGGTCACAAAAAGACGAAATGAAACAACATTTAAATGATCATTGACAATTTCAATCATAATCTCATTAAGAGGTATATAATATCCTAGACCAAAATACGCAAAAGCTGCATAAGAATCATCCTCCTTATGGACTTTGACTATTCAGAGTTTTTGAGCAGCAAGAGAGCATTAAGAGTTTGGAAACATAAAAATTAAAAGGAAATATATTTACCATTCAACACAATCTAGGAGCTTTAGGGTTGTAAAAGCTAAACTTTATTAAACCTTTTCAAGAATTAGGAAAAAAGAGGGCCTCGGTTGTGACCAATCAATTAAACCATTTCCTGTTTTTTAATTTTGCAGCTAAAAAATACCAACTGAAATGTGATTCCAAACGAAACAATAAATCCAATTCGTCAAGAGTCAAGAAAACTTAACGAACCCATAATTTAATTCACTGTGACATCCAATCTAAATTACAGAACACCCAAAAAAATCATTAAAATTTAAAATCATCAAACAAAATCATCGAAACTAAGTGAAATCCATTTTATTAGCTAAGGTGTCGTTTTCTTTAATTCAAGTGCTATGTTTTAAACTGCCTCACATTTGTTAATCAATTAGATTTATGCTACTCCTGTTGATAAATTCTAGCATATTAGATTTTCATTAAATACAATCAAGATGATAGAGATAAACTATATACACAATTCTAAAGTGATAATCACCATCATCATTCAATAGATGTTTTAGCCGTGCAAGAGCAACTTTTTGTTGTTACTCAATTGAAATTAGACAGCAAACAAAAGATTCATTTCATGTAATAATAAATCACCCATCAATTCAGAAATTAGAATTGCCCTTTCAAATGTATATTAACAAACAGCTGGTGCGCATATCAAATGGTACCAAATCTGAAACTTACCCAAAAGCGATAAGAGATCAGAAATGGAGAGCAGAAAGTCGCAAAACAAAATATAACGCCACACACCCAAATAGCGACAGCAAATCAGCAATAAGCAACAAAGAAGATGGCACTGATGGTGAAGCAACATTAGGCGATTTAATAACCCACTCCTCCATGTATAGATTGATTCAAACAAAAGGGTTTTAGGGTTGTAAAGAGCGGTCGGAAAAATGAAAGATGAACAAAATGATTAAAAATAGCTCCGATGAAAGAAAAAGTGCTTGACCCTATACCAAGAGCGGGAATTCGCCTAAAACTAATAAAGGACACGTGTCGATAAAAGTTTTGCTTTAATAGAATAGATAGATAGATAGATAGATGAAGCTATTAAAACAAAAAAAATGAAGTGTAAAAAAAGAGAAAGGAGTAATTATGCTTTTGATTCTTTAAATTTATGAAATACTTCAAGTATGGTCCTTTAGGGTAGGGGTGAAATTGTTAATATAAAAAAAGTGATTGAATTTATTAACTGATGTTAATGTAAAGGACGAAAGCCGAAACAAAACTGAATGATAAAGGATGATTTAGGCGTTTTTAGAACATAAAGGATGAAGCACGTAAATTCATATAGACCTAAAAAATGATTTGTGTAATTTGTCTATTTTAAATTTGCATATGATTGAGTCTCAGATTTGTGTTTTAAGCTAATTTCAAAAGAGCCATTAGAATTATACGTTTGATTATTTAAATATTTAATTATTTAGTTGTTATAATTTAACTTTTTAATTATTTAAAACTTTAATTAATTAAATCTGAATTATTCAATACTTGATTTGTTTAAAATATTAATATAATAAAAAAAAGTAAAAGAAATGTTAAGTCAGAAATAAAGTGGGTACACGTGGAAAATATGAATATGAGTGTTCTGGGTAAAATATGCATGTGCATAATGACGAACGACAAACTCGTGACATGCCGACTGGGCGTGCTTGTGGGAAGGGTGGTCTCCTGCCTTGCAGATAAGCTAACTAAAATAAGTCCACGTGATTAAATATCATTACTCATCTTGCGCAAGGATGTGACAAAACATATCAATCCAATCAAGTATTCCTTAAAATTATGTAATGAAAAATGTCGGTTTGTAGTTACACCTTTAAGCTCAGCATGATCGATCACTTCTTAGTTCAATATATGTGCATATTGAAAAATCAGGGTCCATCATGAGCGACTATATCCTCCAAGACCCCGTGAGACACTTGATATATGATCTTTCTTATTTTTTTCTGAACAACAAATAATTTTACTGTTAATTACATCTTAAATAATTACACTTGCCTGCATTTAAACTTGAGACATCTCCATATTGGTGCTCGTATAGACAAAGCCTTTCCCATTGGACCACCAACCACGATGGATCTTCCTTATTTAAATGCACAAAACAAATACACAAAAATATTTATTAAAATCAATAAATGACACGTATCTCTACAAAGCTTGCCTCAACACGCACACAAACTAAAGCTTGCCTCAACACGCACACAAACTTTTAGATAGCGAGGGCGTGACCAAACACCATCTCAAAAGCATGGTTTTCAAATTAACTTGCATTAATCCATATAAAGGAATATGCAATGCATACCCTCATAAGTCTTTTAACAATACACTTATAATCCTTTTATAACTAGTTTGATTGTCACCATCTATACTAAAGGGTGTACCCTAATATCTTATTTGTCTATAGCAACTCAAATACGAAATCCAATATGTTATACATCTGCAAAGAATAACAAAATGAAAAGATGCATTTACAAATATAAACAAAGTGACGAAGTCACACAAACTAATATAGCGCAATTGGTGTAACAAGATAAAATGTTACATACAAAATCCAAAGAGGCTATCTATATAATCATAAAAGAGATTATGAAACTCATAAGACTGGAGGGAGTGCGTGATCGTTAAGGGCGCTTTGGCTCGAGCCACGCCCAACACACCGCCCCCTGGGGTGGCTGGGGCGTGGTTGGTGTTCACGTGGTTGAGACGACGGAGTAGAGGAGCCTGGAGCATTAATTATTCTAGCCGTTGGGCATGACCGTTGCAAAAACTTTATATATATATTAATACATTTTTTAACTTATAAATACCCACCATCATTAAAAAAAATAAACACACTTTTTAAAAAACCTTATCTTCTCTAAAAAAATCAAAACTCTTTCTCTAAACCACAGATCCCAATTAAAACCCAAACCAACGTCCACGAAATCCTAACAAATATCATGACCCGTCGTTTTACTACTCTCAACCTTGCCCACATACAAACCCATCTTTCTTTTACGACCCCAATACGTGTTATCGTCCTCAACCACTCTCACAACAACAACCGTTTTTACTTTTGGTGAATTTGCATCGGGTCCCCAAGTTTTCAGTGGTATGCAAGATTTTATTCCCTTTTCTAGTCAACCCGAATCGGAAACCGTTCCCGAAACTCCACCCAAAGCCGGTGCGGGTCCAAACTCTAAAGCAAAACCAAGAAAACACAAGAAAAAACAACCGACAAAACAAACTCGGTTGAAGTGGTCACCACGACGACAGGGGAACAATGGACCGGCGAAGAGGTGTACGTTTTAGTGAAGGCGTGCGTCAACACTTCCGAAGACCCGATTCTTGGTATATAAATTTATTCAATTTTTTGAATTGTTTTTCGTTTTTATTAATACTTTTCTAAATTATAAATTTGTTTATTTATTTGTAGGTAACCATCAACCGGAAGCGGAGTATTGGAGAAAAGTCCACAAAGATTTTTTTACCGCTATGCGTCGTGGGGAGCACCGGACCAACGACATGATATCAAGCAAATGACGAGATATCAATAGAAAATTTTGCAAATTTAATGGTATCTACAACCAAAAGGCGCAAACTCGTCGAAGTGGTCAAAGCGATCAAGACGTCATGAACGAAGCGTTCAAGCTTTATCGCATGGATTTTCATGCGGATTTCACGTTGAAGTCGACTTGAAGGTTGAACGTTAATTGTCCAAAATGGCAAGAAACAAATCTTTTGCCTGTACAACGCTCATCGTCTTCAAAAGCGATCAAAAACAACATCGAGCAACTTTGATATATAATAAAAAAAGAAATTTAAACCTCGAGCGTTATGACAACCCTCATTGGCTCGACCTTATAAATTAATCTTGGCCATGTGTTGCAATATGGCATAAGCTCTATATATATATATATATATATCACATATAATATATATCACACACATAAACAACCATTGATGACAAATTCCATACTAATCACACACATTAACAAAACATATATAGTATCTATATATCACGTACGGGTCGGAACCAGAACAAACATTATTACAAATTTCGGGTTCTTTGTTTGGTTCCTGTATCGATCTTTCACACACCAAAACCTTTTTATATTATACTACTATCATAATTTCTTTGGCAATGGGATGAAGATAGTTTTCATAAATCATAAACAGTAATAGTTAGGGTGTTCAAGATGCAATATCTTTTTTATTTGAGAGGGAAAATTTCATTAAACCACTACCCGAGCCTGAAAACCAGGCCGGAAGACAAAACGGGCAAACAACAATTACATATTTACAAATTTACTCCAATCCGACCACTGGATAGACTTATTTCTAGACCTATTTTTGTACCACAAAAAACCCAAAGATTTAATATCGCTAAAAACGTCCTCCACTTTAGCTTGAGATCCCGAAAATCTAATACCGTTTCTAGCCTTCAAAATGCACCAGCAGGATAAGATAAAGATACCGTATATAGCTTCTTTCTCGGATGACCTCTTCCCGACATAATTGTGATTAACCAGGAGATCCCTGACAGAGAAAGCGAAAATTTGAGGGATGTGACACCAAATACTGATCTTCTGCCAAATCATCGTCGCAAACCGGCATGCGGTAAACAGATGGTCCGCAGATTCCTCGGCTTCACTGCACAAAGGACAATAACTATCGTCGATATAAACACCTCTTTCCCAAACGCATCCGTCGTAGGGATACGATTTAACTCCGCCTGCCACATGAAAATCCGACATTTCAATGGGATCAAGTTGCATATCTCCATAACAGATCTACCACTGACGTCGATGTTTCTTATCATCAATTCTTTTACCGCCAAAACCATGAAAGAACCAGAGCCGCTTCCTATTCACTTCCAAGTATCACGTCGATCCAATAAAGAGCACGGTCTCAAAAGACTCTGCAACTCAGTCAGCTCCTGAATTTCCTCCTCCGTCTCAGAATCATGCTTCCACAGCCAATTCCCCGCTGCATCTATCCGGTCCCGAACACTGCAAGATGAAACACACTCCAAACAAAAAAGATTAAGAAAAGTAAATTTAAGCAGAACATGAGTTACCCACGGGTCCAACCAACCAGAACAAAATTTGAGATCCATCCCCGACTATGCCTTTAAAAAAATTCCGAAAAGGTTTCAACACATTATCACTGGAATTCGGGAAGCAGATGGTCGGAGAGTCCGATTCAACCCTGTTACCTTGGAAACAAAGACTCTAGAACTATATATGTATGGAAATCAATCCTTGTTTTTCATTATCAAGGGTATGGATTCCTACTCTATAACTTATGGACAGGAAACCCGATCACTGTTGATTGCCGTTACCATGAGTTAATGAACAACACTCATGAATTGCATACTGCAGTGAGACTAATCGCTGACCCGCATAATGATCAACGTTACATTCTTGGTTGGGTTCTTCCTATTCGTAGCACACGGAGGCCAGGGCTTTATTTTTTCAGCCATAATAGCCCTCGAAGCCGAGACTTCCCAGCTTCTCAACCCTCTCTCCGAACCAACGATATCGCCCATGTAGAAATGACACACCCGATGCGAATGGTATATTTATATTGCATTCGACAATTTCAATTAAGGATTTATAGCTTGTCGGTTACCAACAGTTACACTGAATCCTAGTAACCAACATAACTAACTACTATGACACTTAATAATACAGTTATACATCATATTTACATACTCATACATATTAAAATACTTATTCCTAAATTATCCTTATTATTTTCCAACAAAATTTTCCTTTGTCTCATGAAAACGCACACACGGTTTTGTCGATGTGGGATACACTTCCCATACACCTCATACGAGCAAATGTACAAGACTTTGGTCCCGGATTCCTAAACCAATATCAGGACATACAACAACCAACTGAAGTTGGATTTAGACTAGTGATGACATACACATACTCTAATGAAGGTTACCTCGACGTAGTCGAAAAGCATGTTGGTGCCTGGAACGTGACCGAACGAATTGTGAGCATCAAGCTTTTCTCGATCGCCCTGTAATTTGCTTGAGGGTTTCTAGCATTTGTCAACTGTTTCCGAAGGCTATATCTCAAAGGAAACTCGTCGTTACACCGAGAATCACTTGAGGCTTCTCGATGTATGCATTAATCTAACTATGAAATTGGTATCTCCACCCAGTCAGCAGCGCCATCGACAATATGTCGTTTTGAGGTACGACCCTATGACAACACTGTGGGAATCAAGGGGAACGAGACTATTAGTCGATCAAGGCTTTTGCGGAGCAACTTTTAGCGGGACACATGGGATCATGCCTTGACACTCATTGGAGATTGATGAGTCACTTGTTTTGTAAGTTGCAGGTTAAACTAACTTTTTAGATATATAGCCACTCATTGGATACTGAAGATTTGTAAGTTGCAGATTAAACTACCATGATCGGTTTTGTATCTAAATGGTTAGTTTAATCTGCAACTTACAAAACTTCAATATCCTATGAGTGACTATATATCTAAATAGTTAGTTTAAACTGCAACTTACAAAAAACGTGACTTTTCAATCTCCCATGAGTGTCAGGGCATGATCCCATGTGTCCCGCTAAAAGTCGCTCCGCAAAAACCTTGATCGACCATTAGTCTCATTCCCATTGATTCCCACAGTGTTGTCACATGATCATACCTCAAACGACATATTGTCGATGGCGCTACTGACCGGGTGGAGATACCAATTTCGTAGTTAGATTAATGCATCCATCGACAAGCCTCAAGTGATTCTGGGTGTAACGAGTTTCCTGTGAGATATAGCCTTCGGGAACAGTTGGCACATGTTGGAAACCCTCAAGCAAATCCAGGGCGATCGAGGAAAGCTTAATGCTCACAATTCGTTTGGTCGCGTTCCAGTCACGGACATGCTTTTCGACTACGGCGAGGTAACCCTCATTTGAGTATGCATATGTCATCACTAGTCTAAATCCAACTTCAGTTGGGTGTTGTATGTCCTCATATTGGTTTAGGAATCCGGGACCAAAGACTTGTGCATTTGCTCGTACGAGGTGTATGTGAAGTGTATCTCACATCGACAAAACCGTGTGTGCGTTTTAATCAGACAAAAGAAAAATCTGTTGGAAAATAACAAAGGTAATTTAGGAATAAGTATTTTAATATGTATGGGTATGTAAATCTGATGTATAACTCTATTATTAAGTGTCATGGTAGTTAGTTATATTGGTTACTTAGAATTAATGTAAGTGTTGGTAACCGACAGGCTATAAATCCTTAATTGAAAATGTCGAATGCAATATAAACATACCATTTGCATCGGGTGTGTCATTTTTACATAGGCGGTATCGTTGGTTTGGCGAGAGGGTTGAGAAGCCGGGAAATCTCGGTTTCGAGGGCTACTATAGTTGAAAAAATAAAGCTCTGGCCTCCGTGTGTTACGAATAGGAACAACCCAACCAAGAATGTAACGCAGATCATTACGCAGGTCAATGATGAGTCTCACTGCAGTATAAAATTCATGAGTGTTGGTCATCAAATCATGGTAACGGCAATCAACAGTGATCGGGTTTCCTGTCCATAAGTTATAGAGTAGGAATCCATGCCTTTGTTAGTGAAAAACAAGGATTGATTTCCATACATCTATCAGTTCTAGAGTCTTTGTTTCCATGGTAACAGGGCTGAATCAAACTCTCCGACCATCTGCTTCACGAATTCCAATGATACTTTGTTGAAACCTTTCCACCATCAAATTGCAGAAGTGCGTGTAATTCCAAATTATGTGTCTGCCAGCCTGATTGTACATCCTCAAGAACTGTTCACTCGACACATTAACTCTGAAGAGGTGGCATTTATGCTTGATGGAAAGCAGGTCCATGAATTCCAACATTAAAAAGATGACCCTTAGGCAAGCCTCGTTCAAATCCTGAAATCAAGGCATCTAATACAGAAAGTAAACCGAATCAGAAATCCACTCATCGTCATCATCTTGAAATCGAGCCAACTAGTAAACCTAATTAGAAATCCAATCATCATCATCATTTATAAAGCAAATTAAACACCTCGCGTTTAGTTTAATTTATTTAACAAATAACACATTTCTCTCGAATCTCGATATACCTATTATTATTATTGTTATTATTTAATTAATAATTAAGACAAACAATATTTAATATGAATCTATAAATAATTAAGACAAACAAATATTCAACGGAGAGTCAAACTTACTTGTAATTGAATATTATTGCGATGGAGATTTGGAGGTGGGATCGGGTTCAAATCCAACCATTAGAATAATGCCTAAACAAACGCACAATAACATCCAAAATCAAATTAGGAATTGAACCCTGATATCCAAGGAAACTGTACTCTAGTATTACCACGAAGCTACAGCTCCAATCCCCAAAATCAAATTAAATGCTATACAAAACAAAACATTATTTAAGATCCCAAATCCAAAGCCTCTTTCTTTGCAACTTTTAACAAGCACTTATTTACGTAAACATTTATTTTTTTTTTTTAACAGCGTTGGGTCTCTCACGTGTACATCACCGATTTCAGGGCGTTCAAGCACCAAGGTCGCC
>WOUH02069564.1:0-10138 GCA_009936405.2 Stevia rebaudiana
TATCCTCACGCCGGAGTCCGATCGCAGGAGTAACCCTCCTGCGGTGAGACTAACGGTTTTTCTTGTGTTTTAGCAGGACCTTTAGCTAGAAAAGGCCATACAGAAGCCCGGAATTTACTTCAGGTCATCTCTTTATTCGTTACTGCAACATTGACAAAAAATATATATTTACATTTATATTAATAGTTACCTTAAACCTTTGTAACTCAGCTTGCAATTGAAAAGGGGGGCATGACATAAGCTTGAGTTTGTTGGCAGACGCTAATCGGGCTACAAGATGCAGAAAGTTATTCCTGAAATGGTCTTTATTCACATTCTTAGAGAGACTTGTTTTCTTAGCTAGGCTTCCATGAGGGAATAGAGAAGAAATGTTAGATGCATGGTTCATCCAGGCAAACTGAGCAAGGTTGTGACCGTCTTCATCCACCATCGTACTCGCTTCTGAAACCAGAACACGATTTTTTCAACCACATCGCTTGCATATCGCCTTATAGCCTCAAGAATTGGCTCCTTGTAAAAGGACATGTAAGATGAGGCGTCATTCGAATATTTTATCAAAGCACAAACAGTGTTTAACAACAATCTAGCATTCACTCAGATTTTTCATATTTTTTCTCAAAAAGGGGAAAACTGCAACATGTATATAAGTATTTAGACACATGTAAGCAAATTGTTGATTTCATTTTAACGGTTAGTTAATATATATATCACCTTGCAGGCAAATTAAGATAAGCATTTTATAGGAGTACGCCAAAACTACACAGGAAAAAATGAAAAAAACAAATCATATTATTAATGCAATCACTAAAAAAAACGTACTATTTATATATATATATATATAGGGTAGGGATATTTTAGAAAGTTGTTGGGTCATATATAATTGTTGTACTTCCCGTTACTCTTCTCGATTATTCCAGATCCTCTCGATTCCTTATCACATCCTCACGATTGTATTTGGTCCTCTCGGTGCTCTCGGTGGACTTCTCGGTGATAGGTGGTCCTCTCGTTGGTTTCAGTCCTCTCGATGGTGATCCTCTCGGTGGTGGTGGTTCCGGAGAACAATGGGCTTCGTAGGGATTAGTTTATTATTGTTTATGGGCTTTGTGTAATCGGTGGATATATAAACCGAAACTTAGTCGATTAGCAAGTCAAGTGGTTCATAATTGTTTTAGTTTTCTCGGTGATCATAACAGACACTTTGTACCAGTCGATCCTTAAGAGGTCGAGTGCAATAGTAATCGTTTATCATTCTTCATCTTGTTCGTGTTCTTATTATTGTGAGTTTGTTTAGATTTCGCATAAACAAACCGTTTACATCGATATCACGCTGTTAGAATCGGATACGGGACTAACAATATCATCATCAGAGCACATTGATTCTGATGTTGATATGTCTAGTGGTGATGATAATGGAGGAGATGATGGTGGTCAATTGCATGAGCAAGCTTTTTCATCACCACACCACACAACATCCCCTCAAGGATCCAATAATTCACAGGTAGGGCTTGATGATCAAGTGTTTGTGGAAAATCTTGATCTTACTCTCAATCCTTCTCATATCCATGATGCAGCAGAAAATCTGTCAACTTCTACTGCTCCTATAGATGTTGAGACCCAAAATGAAAATGATGATGCAATGTCACAGATTCAAGTAACAGAGGAAATAAATCTATCTGAAACGGGGGAAATCAACATTTCACTCATAAAAGAATTGGTTTTATCTGCACAGCAGCAACAACAACAATCTGTGTCACATGAATCACTGCAACACCATCACCAACAACAATCTCACCAAAAAAGTCTCTCCTCTGCAGCTCGAATGGCACCAACTTTGCTATGCTTTTTCACAGCTTGAAGAAAAAGAAAATATGATCAAACATATTTTGGCTGAGGCAACTGAAGGTGGCAATGCATCTGAGTTGGCCATTCAAAACTTTCAAGATATCATCTATGAACAAAGTTGTGAAATTACAAGATTGACAAACGAGCTTGCACAAAAAGATGGTCACCTTGCCCCTCAATCAGATTACATTGAAATGCAAAACTTGCATGTAGCTGGTCTTACTGATCAGGTGACTAAACTCATTACTGCATCATCTCATGTTGAAAAACGTAATGAGTTTGTAAATAAATTCACAAATAATCTGAATGATCAAGCTGAAGAGATAGCAAGGCTTAAAGCCCAATTATCAGATTATCAACAAAGACTCATAATTATGATTGATGATATAGAAACTCATGAAGAATGTGTAGCTGAGTTAAGAGGGCAAGTAGCAGCTGCTAAGAAGGAATTGAAACTTTCTCCAAATGCCCAAGACAAAAGGGGTGATTACATCAAGCAACTTCATGATGATATCAAAATCCTAAGAGCTCAATTAGCAGCTGATGGTGATAAAACTACAAATGCTCAAAAAGAAATCATTGCTGAATTGAAAGATACAATTATCTCCAAAGAAAATCAGATTATCTCTTTTCAAGAATCACTTCAAACAATATCTGATAAAATTGCTTCTTTAAATGAACAACTGAAAAAGGAAAGAAGTGATAGAGAAAATGAGCTTGAGAAAGCCATTGTTGAGGCAAAATCATCAAACAACAAACTGAAATCCCTGTAGAAAAAGTTTGATAAACTGAACTAGAGAATGGTAGCAACACTAAAACCTTGCAAGATGCAGCAAACAAAGTAAAAAGATTAAATGCTTTCATTTCTAACTCAAAGAAATCAGAAAACTCAATTGAATCTTTAGAAGAAACAATCAAAGAGTTAGAAAAAGAAGCTGATGAAAGAGAGGAGCAGATTACAATTCTTGAGGAAAGAATTGCAAAATATGAAGCTGAAATCTCAGAATTGAAAGAACAGCTAGATAATGTGTTGAAAATCATAACTGGAAAAATTGATGGTAATAACAGTGATTATGATGATAGCAGCAGTGATGATGGAGATGATGCTCCCTCCAAGGGGGAGAAAAGGAAGGCAATGTTTGATCCTCCTGGGAAAACAACAAAGAAATTCAAACCCTCATCTCCTGGAAAAATCAAAATCCCCTGAAAAGTCAAAAACTCTATCTCCTCAAACAGAAAAATCAGCAATTGAACCACAAGAAGTTGAGGTTACAGCCATATCCTCTACAGAGCTCAAATTTTTGAGAGGTATAGGTTCAATGATATACTTGTCAGGGCAAATGAGGATATTTTTAAATGCTGAAATTCCTACATTTGAGGATCTTACAAGAGATATTCCTGGATCAGAAATTGACAGAAATTTTATTAAAAAGCAGCTGGAATCTCTGAAGAAAAGGCAAGAAAAAGCAAAGGGCAAAACAGTGGTGCCAGAATCCTTAAAGCCCAAAGAAAAATTTGATAAAAAAGCAGGTAAAAGTTGTGGGTGCAAAGTTAGGTGATTTAACAGATGCTGAATTGGCACTAAATGAACAGTTTGCAAAAGAAACTCATGAATCAAGCAGTGCACAAGCCCAATCATCTGTTTTGCAGCTAGTCCACAAATAGATGAACCACAAATATCTTTTGATGCTTATTTTGCCAACCAATTCACTGCTAATGCAGTTGCTGATAAACATATGCCCATGGTATTGCAGCTGGTTGAATTTGGAGATTTTGATTTTGAAAATGTAATTAAAATGTCGTTTGAATAGTTATCATTTGAGGTAAATAAAATTAACACCCTTCTGGATCCTGAAACCGAAACTAATTTAGAGAAGGAGAAAGAGAAAATACTGAAAAAGAAAGAAAAGAACAGGAATTAGCTCATGCAATAATTGCAGAATCCTTAACACAACCAGATCCACATACCATGAATGATCAAGCCTTAAGGAATTTTTTGCATCAAAGAAACATACCATCAAGAAGCTACTCCCAGATGAAAAGAGAAACATTAATCAGTAGAGTTCTTGATTTCCTGGCTGCTGATGAAAGAGCAGGAAAAGAAACTTCTCTTGATCTTTCAAAGATACCTGTAATCAGCAAAGTCGCCTCCACCAGTCCAACTTTCAAACACCCAAAATCACTTATCCCTCTCAAAATCTCAAGCACAATCCTCATTTTCAAAGCAATCTGCTCCTAGACAATCATCCCAATCTTCCCAATACATGCTAAATACGGGAATGACTTATAAAGGAACCCTGAATGTCAAAGATGTGGATCTTATCCTTCAAAGAGCAAAAATCATAGGGTGGAAATATGATTTTAGATGGGATGCATATTTGGTTAAAAGAGATACTAGTGCAGTGCAGTAATTTGCCGCCTATTTTGAAATTTTTAATCTCATAGATTTGGAATTAATTGACTTATCAAAATTATAGTTGGTGAATAGAAGCAACCATACAAAGCCTGTGGCATTTCAGCAAATTCTCAGGAGAGTGGTCAACCATTTCTCATCCCAAGTGGAGTTTTTGACAGAACTCCCATTTATAAAGAAATGAAAAAGTTTGAGAAGAAATGGGATGAGAAGAATTACAAACATAAACCTCTAGAGGTCAAAAGAAAGAAAATAGTTGGAAACATGAGCGACTATCCAATCACTGGATGGTTCTATGATGAAAATTCATGGGAATTGGTGATTTTAAGAAGGCACCCAACGTTCAATGCAACCGATATTAGGCTGTATGCTTACACTGAAACAAGGTTGCTTGAAAATTCATACCTCATTCATCTTGACAATCTCATGTTTGACAAGCCTAAGACCAGTTTTGGTAAGCTTAATGCATCACAATTCTTAGGTTTGATCAGGAGACTAAGAAAGGATTTGGAAGACTTATTTGTGCAAGATGGTATGAAGAAGAATGAGAGGAAAGTGGGGTCATTGAAAAATATTCAAAGATTATCTATTAACAATGATGGAAACTTAGTTGTGGAGTGTACTGATAGGAGCTACTTATTCACTGATAAAGAAGATTTCTCCAAGTTAGTCTACAAATCTTTATCTCAGTTGAATAAAATGCCTATATTCTACATGGGAGAAGATTTGAGAGCTCCTATGGATCAATATGCTGGTATTATTCGTCATCTTGTCTTATCATAAACCACTAATCAAGTCAAAGAGGAGGATGCTTAAAATGGTGATTGCTGATGTTAAGTGGATGGAGGTGCTGATAAGGTGATTGTATATATGTTGTTTCAAAGGCTTCGAAAGGTAATTATGGATCATGGTGGTTAATTGTAGGAAGCATCATCTCAGGGGAAGATTGTTAGGTTTCCTCAGTGAGATATTGACTAGCCCACAATTAAGGATCATGGTGGTTTCCTCAATGTGATGTTTCCTCAATGCTCTATCATCAATCTCTTTCTCCAACACATTGATTTTCTCTTCTAAGGCTTCAATAGAGTTTTCTGTTTTCTTTGAGTTGGAAATGACAGCATTTAATCTTTGGACTTCTTTTACTGCATCTTGCAAAGTTTTGGCTTTGCTGTCATTTTCTTGTTGTAGTTTATCAAATTTATTTTGAAAAGATTTTAGTTTGCTGATTGATGATTTTGCTTCAACAGTTGCTTTTTCAAGCTCTTTTTCTCTATCACTTCTCTCCTTTTTCAACTGTTCATTAAGAGTAGCAATTTTGTCAGATATGGTTTGAAGGGATTCTTGCAAAGAAACAATATGATTTTCTTTTGAGATGATTGCATCTTTTAATTTAGCAATAATCTCCTTTTGAGCATTTTTACTTTTATCACCACCAGCTGTTAATTGAGCTCTTAATCTTTTGATATCAGCTTGAAGTTGCCTAATGTGATCACCCCTTTTATCCTGGGCATCTTGAGCAAGTTTCATTTCTCTTTTAGCAGCTGCCACTTGCTCTCTCAACTCAGCTACTCTTTCTTCATGAGTATCTCTATCATCAATCATCATTATGAGTCTTTGTTGACAATCTGATAATTAGGCTTTAAGCCTAGCTATCTCTTCAGCTTGATCATACAGATTGTTTGTAAATTTATTTACAAACTCATTACATTTTTCAACATGGGATGATGCAGCAAGAAGATTAGATACTTGTTCAGTAAGACCAGCCACATGTAAGTCTTGCATTTCAATTTAGTCAGATTGAGTGGCAAGGTGACCATCCTTTTGTGCAAGTTCATTTACCAATCTGGTAATTTCACAGCTTTGGTCATAGATAATTTCCTGAAAATTTTGAATGGCCAACTCAAATGCATTGCCAGCTTCAGATGCATCAGCCAAAATATGTTTAATAATATTATCTTTTTCTTCAAGCTGTGCAGACAAATAGCTTAGCAAAGTTGGTACCATTCTAGCTGCAGAGGAGAGATTTCTCTGTTGAAACTGTTGTTGTTGATGGTGTTGCATTGATTCATGTGATACAGTTTGTTGTTGTTGCTGCTGTGTAGATGAAGCCAACACTTCTGTGGTAGAAATGTTGATCTCCTCTATTTGTGATAGATTCAATTCCTCTGTTACTTGTAATTGAGACATTGCATCATCATTTACATCTTGATCATCAATATCTACAGGAGCAGTAGATACAGATTCTGCTGCATTACGGACAGGAGAAAGATTGGGAGCAAGGTCAAGATTTGCCTCAAACTCTTGACCATTAGGCCCTGCCTGTGAATTACTAGATCCCTGAGGGGATGGTGTGTGATGTGGTGGTGAAAAAGCTTGTTCATTACACTGACCACCATCATCTCCTCCATTATCATCACTGCTAGAAATATCAACATCAGAATCAATGTGATCTGATGATGATATACTAGATTCATCATTATCATCACTGCTGTCATTTTCATCATCATCATCACTATCATTTTCATCACTTCCACTATCATCACCTTAACTGTTTCCTTCTTCACTATACTGTTCACTATCAGATTCATCTTCATCACTATCTTCAATCTGTACCCCTTGATTTTCTATAGCAGCATTTTGAAGATCTATAAACATTTGGGGGAATTCAACATCCACCCCATCAAAATTGCCCCTCTTCATTAGAGAAAATACACCATTATCTTGATGTATCAAGTTGTGAATAACCTCACCATATGGTTGAACATTTGGGAGTAAATGGTTTATAATCAACTGTAAAAATCTTGGGTATATCAAGAATTTTGCATTTCCTGCTGTAATGGTGGAAATCATCCCATTAAAAATTGTTCTTGAAAAGTTGAAGGGAGCAGATAACAATACACACATTATCATTGAGGATAACCCCAATGTCAGCTCAAACCACCCTGATCTTCTTTTGGATAAACAGTGTTACAGGGTGTGTGCCAAAAATTTCCATTTTGGGCCCATTTTTCCTTGCAGTATTTGCCTTCTAGGCATTCCCCCTGTATGCCCAAGAAATTCTTAAAAAATCCCAAAATTTCATCTTCGTGTAACTCCATCACACCATCTTGATCATTTCCAAACTGCAATACCTCTCTAATAACATGTTCAGTAATTACCATTTCTTGACCATCAACAGTTGCAGTTATAGATAAGATGAAATTTTGACTTTTAATGGTCAAAAATTAGGCAAAAATGTTCTAAAGTTAACTGATTTAAGTTGTTTTTCAGGTTTTCAGATGAATTTATTGTATCGGGTTCTCTAAAATTACTTTTAGGTAGCACCGTAACGATTTTCAGTCAGGGTTATCGTCAGATTATGGATTTAAACAAGATTAAATTGATTAAACTTGTTATTAACCTTTAAGATCAGAATATTAACACGTTTTGATGCTTAAAGATGAAGAAATTTGGCGATTTGAAGCTATCGGGTGACGATTCTGTGGATCTACGGTTCGGACGAGAGAATTTCGCGTGAGAACGATTGTTTGAAGGTGATAAGTGTGACACCCGTCAATTTCCACGTCAGCATTTGATCTACGCTATACGTACGCTTATACGTATAATACTAAGTACGTGAACTATGATCTTATTAGTTTATACATTAAACATACATATATATATGTAGGACTTGTATAAATAGACGACGACACGACGTACAAACGGCAGTTGTGAATAAATTGATGTCACGACACTAGACGTGATAAACTAGTACACTTATTCGGGCGAACTAATTTAAACTTAACAAATAATGAAATCCAGGGCATCGAACGCCGGGTATCCGTACAATATAAAAACACGAACCAAGAACGTTAATAATCGTCACGAACGAAATTATTTTTTTTAACTTCTCGACTTCGTACCAACCCCTCGACCATGCATGGGGACCTCTCGGTCATGCATGGGAACCCCTCGACGTCCCAAAATAATCCCCTCGGTTAAGAAATGGAACCCTCGATGGCTAGCCACCTCTCGACCAAGAGGAATTAAACCTCTCGATGGCTAGTAAGCTCTCGGCAACCCATAGGGAATCCTCTCGATGGTGTTAATAACAACCTCTCGACACCCATATCAATTAAATGAATCCTCTCGGTTGATTTTGGTGATCCTCTCGATCACCCATAGCCCCCTTGATTATTAAACGAAACCTCTCGAAGACTTAATAATGCCTCTCGATCAAATATATGTACCTCTCGACCGCCACCATCAATCCTCTCGATCATAACCATTTCAAACCTCTCGATCACTGTTTTGATCCTCTCGATCAATTATTGCTTTGATCCTCTCGATCACTTGTTGTTTTGATCCTCTCGACCACATGGAGATCCTCTCGGTTACACCTAATCACCCATCCTCTCGGCCACCTTTTTCCCTTTTTACAATCCTCTCGGTCAACCGAGAAGTCTGAAACTAATAAACAAATAACAATCCCATACACATATCTTAACAACCCCACTAACAAGCATGGGTATGCAAGACATATTACCCACCACCTTATCAAAATTTAATCACAAGTATTCATTTTCTTCTCTTCTTCTCTGCCGAGACCTTTGTTCTCAATTCTCTTTGTTTTGTTCTTCAACCATTATAAACCACCAGCTCATACCCTCCTTGGATCGTAGCAACAGGCGAGGGCCACCACGCCTACGGCGGTGGCCACCGACGCTCTCGTTATCCTAGATAAAACTTACATTCATGAATCCGGCGAGTCTAAAAACTTGGGTTCTATTATTCACGGTAAGTTCCCGACATTTATAACTACGATTCAACCCTTATTCGGGTTGCAAACTTGAATTTCTCCACGTACTAACAGATTTGGAACCATGAATGTTAGAATTGACGGTGGTTGAGGCGACTGCCGACGACTGCCGGAAGTTGTACGACGATGGTGGTTGGTAAATGGTAGTGTTGTAGACTGGTTTCCGGTTAGAATGAGTCACGAATCAAACCCGGTCATACCGGTCAGCCATGGTCAACGCTGGTCAAACTGGTCAAGGATAGCCAAACTCAGTCAACACGAAAACCGGTCGCTTGGTTAGGCTCGTGGTGCAACACGAGCCTAACGGTGCATCCGGATCCTAAAACGGGTTCACGGTTAGTCAACCGGGTTTACGAACGCGAGCCGAGCCGGAAGGTATAACCACACGCCTTTAACCCATTCCATAATTTATTATTTGCGTATCATTATCGTTAATATCATATAATTCGTATCATGAGTGGACGAGTCCGATTGGGAAACAAGTGTGAAATGATAGATGAACGATTTTATAGAATTTGGAAATGTAATAAAATTCATATAAAAACCGAACAAATCAAATAGTTGATAAAGAGGAGAAACCGGTAGGACGCATATTAAAGCCAACAAGTATTTAAGAAGATGTTGTTTAATAATTTTAAATACGCTAAAACTAGAAATATAGATTTGATTCGTATTTGATAAATGTAACAGTTACGACGATTGGCATATAAAATTGTACTGTTGTATTGTATTAATAGTTACAAGATATATTTTGCTATTAAATCATGTTCTATAGATATAATTCCAACGTATAACGGTTAGTACAAAACATTTTCTGGTAATACATTGAGTATTTTTATAAAACCAGATCATTATTAAACTGGTTACTTGACAAAGTCTTTTATGAAACAGTAGTGTATATGAAAATAGATTTAACAAAACCAAGTCGATAGAAATACCTACTTACATATATAAATATACGAGCACATATATATGGATATATGTATATGCGTAATTAACCTAAGAACACCATGAGTAAACACAGGCGCGTTAAGTAAACTTAATACATGTGAGGACGTGTCGGATCACGTAAGGACGATTATGCC
>WOUH02069585.1:0-10136 GCA_009936405.2 Stevia rebaudiana
CGTTTGAATGTATTGTATGTAGTTTGGCATTTAGATTGTAAAACTTAACCTTTGATATTAATAAAAGAAAGTCTTCCACTGAATATCTCGATTTACCATGTGTTCTTGTGTAAATCCAAACGTGACTAGATCCTGTGAATTTAGGGTGTCACAATCGCCAAGACTAGGAGAGAGAATTAGGGTTGTCTGAATGGTATTGAGGTATTTTGTGTAAGGTTAGGTTCTACAAGAGTGTAAAACATAGACAACTTTTGAAAGAGTTCAAAGAAAGCCATAACAAAATAAAAGATTCACATAACATCATATAACTGATGCAAATAAACTCAATAACTAAAAGTTAGTTAAATATCTAGTACAAAGGATGTGAGGATGCATCACAACCTAGAGATATATAAGATATATCTAATTTCTATTAAGATATTCTAAAGAGTTCAAATATAAGTTGTTATGCCATGAGAATTATACATTCTAGCTCAAGCTAAAGGTAGATATAAAGGGATATGATGATATGCTTTAACAAAGATTTGTTAACTAATATAGATTGGATCCACAAAATGTAAAGTAGTTTACATCATACACACAAAACAAAGGCTATCATTGTTTATCACACGTAGAGGTTCCTTTCGAGAAACCTGGGTAACATATGATTGAAACAATGAAGTTGGATATTAAAAGTGTTTATATTGCAATAACCTAGTATATACATAAATGTATTTGCCAGTCAACAAAGAGTTTGTTGAACATGATCTTAAAGAAGTTTATGAGTCATTGTATTATACTAAACATCTGCAGAAGATCAAGGGAACATGATGAACCCAAACTAGGTTATTGGATTCATACGTCTGAGGATATTCCTCACAAAATAGTCTGAACCCAAGATCTATAAATCTGTAGTTATTAGATTGGAGAATCTAGCGAATGGTTAAGAACCATAAACGTAGAGATACTATCCATATGAAAACAAAGATATTAGATTTGTAATGATTCTCTTTTCAAACGGGAATTATGAAAATTAGAGAATTTTCAGTAATAGAATCAATATGGATAAAGATCTCACAAATTTGCAAAGCAAGACTTAAAGCTAAAGAAAATCATATCTAGATACTGATCTTGATTGATATCTTTGCTTAAAGACTCGCTTAAAAGTTTAGAGGATTCTACAAGGTATGTTATTAAGAAGTTACTAAGCAAATAGGTAGATTAAATATCAAAACTATATTGCCAAGAGAATACCTCACTGGGGCATTTACACAAGTGATTAGAGAGTTTCTTGAAAACCTCCTAAAACTATAATAGATTTGGTTAAACTCAAGTTGGGTTTCCGAAGGCATATTGATACATGGAATCTTCAATTTGATAGAAAACAAATGAGTTTAGTTTTGATCAAAACGAGGAAGATATCCAGTATGTACATACACATGACAGAACAAGCTAGAACATAGTCAATTCTTGAAACTAGTATTTAGAGTGAAATACCAAATACAGAAAGGTGTGTTTCTATAAAGCCTAGAAAAGTGTTCTATAATGATGCAAAGTCGGTTACTAGCTTTGATTAGGTTAACTTTGATAATTGACATTGTGTTCATCGTGTACCAGTCGGCTTTCATAGCCGAGTGCACCTTGTGATTAATCGAAATCTTTTGTTCATCTTTATTTCGTTCTTTGTGTTATTCTTGCATACTAATAATTCTATTCCGCAAGTCTTGTTAGTATTTTATGATTGATATCGGTTTAGATCCTGAATAGGGACTAACAATTGATATCAGAGCCAAACAACAAGTGTATGACTCGTTGACGATATCGATTCAGCAGGAAGAAGGATTTTTTGAGCTTTTGGACGTGTTATGTTTCTGGTGTTCTTCGTGGGTTCGGGATGTTTTCTGAAGAAAGCATCGTTTGATCGAGTTTGAGAATAACCGGGGAGAAGATTGTGTTTGAAGAATCGGGATAAAATTTTAAAAGATTTGACCGAATCTAGCAATTTTCAGGGTCAGTTGGAAGATCTCTAAATTCGAGTTCTCGGGTTTTAGTTCTCGAAGTGTTTCTCAAAGGCTTTCTCGACATCGTTCTCGGAGGAGTTCTCGGCATTGTTCTTGGAGGATTTCTCGATTTCTTGACGTTGTTCTCGGATATGTGTTGTCATTCTCAAGTATTCGTAGTTGTTCTCGAATTCACCTTCGAGAACCTTATAATTGCTCGAGAACGTTCATTTGAGAACGAGAAAGGGATTACTGACTCGAGATCGCATTAGAAGTATAAAATTTAGGACTACTAACTGTTTTTGCAGGTTTTCCTTGACTTAAATGGATTCGTCGAGCATTTTAGTTGCTGCACTGGCCAACAATAACAATGAACTCGATGCGATCATGGGAACTACCACACGAATTCCCAGGTTGTCATCTGCTGCTGGATACCCTGAATGGAAGTATCGGTTTGAAAAACACATTCGAACCAATGAACCCAAGTTGTGGTGTGTGATACTTAAAGGAAAAAGGGCAATAACTTACAAGGATCTAGAGGGAAACAAGGTCGTGAAAAATCTAGAAAATTACACAAATGAGGATTTTGAAATCGTTGAAGAGGATGAACAAGCCCTTGGCTACATTACCCAAGGTCTGACCCCTGAAATCTCTTAGTGCTTTAGAGAGATCACAGATGCCAAGGAGCTGTGGAATGCCCTGATCAACATGTATGAGGGAAATTCAAAGATGAAGGAGTCTAGAATCGAGATGCTCAACTTGAGTTTCAACACTTTTAATTATGTGGTAAAGGAGAGTTTGGATGATCAGATCCACATGTTTGTGACCTTGATTATAGAAATGAGAACTTCGAAGATTGAGAACTCAATAGGAGTCATAAACAAGAAACTTCTGAATGCATTGCCAAGGAATTGGGATATGAATGTGGGGATCATCAAGTCCACAAAGAACTTGGACAATTTAAGCCTCACTGAGATGGTATCAGTCATTAAATCTTATGAAATGAATGATCAACAGCGGGCAATGAATCATACCAACAGTTATAATGATGCAGGTGTAAACACTTTGAATAGTGCCTTCATTTCTCAACCATCATTAGCATATCATGTCCATAAAGTGATGATGCCAGCTGTACCTCCCAGTAGTTCTGCTTCATTAGCCTCAAATGGAAAACTCATTGGAAATAGCTCAAATGCAGGATCCTCCTCATCTCCAGTCAATGTGCAATTGACTGCTCTCACCAAAGAAACTCTTGATAACATTGCGTTGGTTGCCGGATTGTTAAAGTGTTCATCTGCGTTAAGCTCTGGCAACTTGCTACCACCTTTTGCAATTATTTGATCTGAGTTTGAGCAAATTCATCATGAAGACATGGAAGAGATGGACATCACGTGGAACATCGCTAATGCTGTCTTTAGAGCCAAGAATTTTGCGAAAAACATTGGCAGAAATTCTTGGGGTCAATTCGACATGAACAAGATGAAGTTTACCAAAGATAAGCTTCGATGTTTCAATTGTAATAAGCTAAGTCACTTTGCTCGTGATTGTCCAAATCCAAAGAAAATTTATGAAAACCCTGAAAGGGCTATGGTTCCAGCTGTTGGAGGTGAAGGAGGCACTGATAGATATGGGAATGGAGAAAAAGGCCTTGGTGCTACAAGAAGTGTAGTTTAGATGGGAGGATCAGTGTTAGTCCGACGGAAGGATCTAAAACCGATATCAATCACTAAACATCGATAAGACTTCCGGAATAGTAATATCAGCGTGCAAGAAGAACACAATAATCACAATAAAGATTAACACAAACGAATAACTTGTATTGAATGATTGCTAAGTGCACTCGGTTTCAAAGAACCGACTGGTACACGAAGAACACAAGAAAAACTGTAACAAGTGATTAACATAATAACAAACTACGAGACGAGTTTATATACTACTCGTTTACAAGACGACCTTCGGCCCAAACCTAATTTAATCAACTACTCGAGAACCCATTTAGTAACTCGAGAATCTACTTATTCACTCCGAGAAACACCAAAACTCTTATTCACTCCGAGAACCTAACATTTACTTCTGTGCCGTATGTTAGACTAAAAGGTGTTTCGTGATTGCTTATTTTTGTCAACGTTCGGTGAGCCCATAACACATGCGATAACTCATCGACCCAGTTGCTGTCGTTTGGACTATTCTTTTTCTTATCCCATCCCCTATGCTTCGATTTATTCTTTCGATTTGACTGTTTCCTTGGAGTTGGGCCACAGATGTAAATATTTGTTATATCCCCAATTCTTTGCACCATTTTTGCATGTTTTTATCTGCGAGCTGTGTGCTGTTGTTGCTGGTGATTTAAAGTGCTTGGCCGAAATGGCATATGATGAATTCCAATATGAATTTCTTGATATGGGGTGTGTCTATTTTTGCTAGTGGCTTTGCCTCGACCCATTTGGTGAAGTAATCGACTGCAGCCACTATGTATTTTACCCGTCTGGAATCCTTTGGGAATGGTCCAGAAATATCAATAGCCCACTTTTGAAAAGGCCATGCTGATTGTACTGGGATCATGGGGTTGTTTGGACGTAGTGAGATGGGTGCGTGTTGTTGGTAGGGTAAACATTTTTGGAGTTCTTTTATTATGGACTCATGCATGCCTGGCCAATAGTACCCTACGTTTTGAATTTTTGCCGCTATCATTCGGGGCCCTATGTCGCATGCTCCCTGGTGTATGTCCCTTGTGATTTGGGTTGCTTCGTTGAGGTTGACACACATTAGTAGGGGTCCTAGATACGTGCGTTCATATAGGACATCGTCCTGTAACTGGTATTGTAAGGCTTTTGTTTGGATGCGACGTGCTTCCCCTTTGTTTTCCGGTTTTCAGGTATTCTATGATCGGAGTCATCCAAGTGACCCTGGTGGTTTGCACCATGTTAACTTCTGTTGCTTTGACGGCCGGGGACTCTTGCACTTCAACTCGTACATCTTTCACGAGGTGTGTGAAATTGACGGACTGCTTAGTGCGTCGGCTTTTTTGTTTTGGCTTTGTGGGATGTGTGTGACCGTGCAGCTGGTGAAATTTGTCATTAATGCTTTTGCTTTTGTAAGGTATAATGCCAAACCAGCGCTGCGGGCATCATATGTTCCGTTGTTGTGATTTACTATAAGTAACGAGTCAACAAACACGGTGAGTATTGAGACTCCCATTTTGATTGCTAGCTCCAGGCCCGCTAATAATGCTACATACTCTGCTTCATTGTTGGTGCTTTTGAACTACAGTCGTATGACATAAGTAAACTCTACCCCTTCTAGAATTGTCAAAATGAGACCTGCTTCGGATCCCTCGTTTTTTGATGCGCCATAAGTGTGTAGGATCCAGGGATCCTCCTGGGGAAGCTGTTGTGTGCTAGCGAGTTCTGTGTCAATCGGGACTTCTGTTAGGAAATCTGCTATCACTTGGCCCTTAATGGCTGTTCGTGCTTTGAAATAGATCTCGTATTCACTGAGCTCGATTGCCCATTTGGCGAGGCAGCCGGATAGCTCTGGCTATCTAAATACCTGCTGTATTGGATAACTTGTTAGTACCTCAATAGTATGGCTTTGAAAATACATGTGCAGTCTTTGGGATGCATGGACAAGTGCGAGCACCAATTTTTTGAGTATCGGGTATCGTGTTTCGGCATCGGTGAGAACCCGGCTGATGTAGTAGGTTGGGATTTGCTTTCCCTCTCTTTCCACCAATAGCACGACACTCACGGCTCGGTGAGACGTTGCTAAATACATAGTTAGGATTTCTCCGGGGTTTGGTGTTGCTTCATTTGTTGGAAAGCTTCTTTGGCTTCGTCAGTCCAAACAAAGTCTTTCTTATTGATGCAATTTCGCAGTGTGGTGATGAAAGGGAAAGATGATTCTGCTTGCCGGGCTAGAAAGCGGTTGATGGCTACAAGCCGGCCGTTTAGTGTTTGGACCTCTTTCAAAGTTGATGGGCATTTCATGTTGGTTATTGTAGATACTTTTTTTGGGTTTGCTTGGAATCCGCCGTTGGTGACTATTACCCCCAAAAACTTGCCCTCTTCCCCATCAAAAGCACATTTACCCGGGTTGAGCTTTAAATTGAAACTTCTTAGGCGAGCAAATGTTTCCCGGATATTGTCTAACATGTCTGTTTCTTTTCTGTTTTTGATGACAATATCGTCAACATAGACTTGCAGGTTTCTTCCAATTTGGTTTTTGAAGGCCTTGTCCATGAGTCTTTGGTATGTGGCTCCGGCATTTTTTAAACCGAAAGGCATTTTTGAATAGCAGAAGATTCCGATATCCGTGTGAAAGGCGGTTTTGTCCTCATCCTCTGGTGCCATCTGGATTTGATGATAGCCCTTGTATGCATCTAAAAAGCACTTGTACCGGAAAGGTGCTAATGAGTCGACTTTAAGGTCGATTTCTGGCAGTGGGTATGCATCTTTTGGGCATGAATTGTTAAGATTTGTGAAGTCAACTCACATTCTCCATGTACCGTTGGATTTCTTTACCATGACAGGATTGGCGACCCAAGTTTTATACCTTATTTCACGTATGATGCCTGCTTCTACCCAACTCTTGACTTCTTTGAGCATTGCTTGCCTTCGTTCTGTGCCCATTGTTCGTTTCTTCTCGTTCATCGGTCGACTGTGGGGGTATACTTTTAGCTCACGTTGTGTCATTACTCGCGGCACCCCTATCATATCCGTTGGTTTCCATGCAAAAATATCCATATTTTCTCTCAACAATTTTTTAAGTTTGCCGCGAGTTTGAGAGGTGATTGTGCTGCCGATTGTGATGGTTTGCTCCGGAAATGTTAGGTTGAGGACCCACTTTACCGGTCGTGATTTCATTAGTTATGTCTCAGCGACGGCTAAACATTCCTGCTACACATAGATGATGCCGGGCCCCTTCGGGACTATGTGCAATTGATAAAGCGGCATTGAAAGCGGCGAGTCCTGGTCGCCCTATAATGACACTGTGTTGCGAGATTGCCGGGACTATGAGGAATGATAATGAAACAACCCTTGTTCGCGGCCCGTCTTCTAACCTCATAGGTAACGTCAGTTGTTCTATGGGTTGTATCAGTTCTCCCGAAAAACCGACTAGTGGGGCGTCGACGGGGGTCATCCTCTTTTGATCGCAAGCATCCAATTGTCGAAAATAGTGTTCGTACATGATGTCAGAAGAGCTTCTGCAATATAAGAAAATTTTGTGGATGTTGTAGTTTCCTATTTGGGTCGTGATGACAAGTGGTGCGATTGAGTAAGATCCCCCCTTAACCGGGGGGAAAATGAAGGATGCTTCCATCCAAGCTTCCAGTGTAGATCCCGGTCGTTTTTTGATTTGGATTCTGGGATGGTTTCCTTGGATCATTTCGATGTCGCGGATTCTTTTTTCTCCGGTGATCTCCGGAGGCGGGGCTATTTCTCTGGGTTCCCCACGGATTAGGTGTGGAGCTTTGCCAGCTTTTACTACATTATCGATTTGTCTTCGCAACTGCCAGCATTGGTCAGTAACGTGGCCATGATCTTTGTGGAAATTGCAGTATTTAGACTTGTCTTTTGGTGTTCCGGCTCTCAATGGTTGTGGTTGATACAACGGAAGGTTTTCGGTTTGTAGGATTTTGCTTGGTGTTTTATTGAGTGGTGTTAACGGAGCATGTTCGACCCGGGCAATGGTTCTTGTGGGTTGGGTGACGACTGGGTGTCGTGTTGCCTGGACCGGGTGTCTGTAACTGCTATTGCCGGAGAACCTGAGTAATGGTACCCGGCTATTATCGCTGCTCCTGGTTCTGTCATGGGACCTTACTGGATCTTTCATTTTTTGTTCCAATGAACGATTAGCGGCCACTTTCCGCTCTGCTTCAATGAATACTTTTGCTATTGCCATCAGACCTTCTAATGTTTTTGGAGCTCCTCCTGGCTGTGGACCCATTTGGTTAATTCGTCGTTTCATACCTCGTGCACGAATGTGGCTCATAGTAAGTCCTTTCTGGCGCCTCCGATTTGTAGGCTTTCTTTGTTGAACCGGGTGATGAAACTCTCTGTTGTCTCATTGTCCCGGTGCCGGATGTGTAACAGTTCACTTTTGTCTCGGAGATGTGTGCGTTGTTGGCTAAATTGTTGGAGGAATTTTTTTTTATCAATTCTTCTAAACTATCAATTCCTCCAACAGGTAGGCTGTCCAACCATAGCCGTGCGGGACCCACTAATGTTTGGACAAACATGTGGCACCAAAAGGGTAAGGTCCATCCTTCAATTCCTCCGGCTGTTATAAACACGTTGATGTGGTCGTCCGGATCGGTCGCCGCGTTGTATTTACCAATGTTTGTGGGCATTTTAAGTTTTGTTGGGAATTCTGCCTTGGCTATACGGGGTGTAAATTTGGATTGTGCGGTTAATGCTTTCGGCTTATATGGTTTAGTGAGATCTTCTGATTGGTCATTGGTTTGGTTTTAGTTTGGGTTACGGATATTATGGAGGATGGCCGGGTTTGGGGTGATATTAGGTGTAGTAAATTTCAAATGGTTAGCGAGTTCTGCCAATCTGATCACATGGTTATATCTTTCTACCCATGAGGCATAGACTGCTGGGTCAATCATGTTGTTTGATTGTGGGGTTGTGAAGGTGGTAAAGGGCATTGATGGTGTTGGTGTGTGTGGTAGGTTTGGTAATGCAGTTTTTGTCTGAATTGTCGAAGTGGAAAAATTGATGTATGGGAATGGTGTGTGTGGGATTGGTGGTAAGGAAAATGGGGTTGTGATGGTGGAAAACATTGAAGTCTGGTTTGTTGCGGGTGTGAGTGGTGTGACATGATAAGCCGGGTGTGGTGGAGGTAGCGAGACGGGATTGGTGGCCCTGGTTATCGCTAGTGTTATGATAGTTTCTTCTTATTGAATCGATCGTGAGATCTCTGCAGTAGGAGTGTTCATCATTGTTTGATTGTTAGTGTTTGCCATGAGTTTCAGATCCAACTGATTGTAATAAAAAACTGCTCGTTCAAAGTAACTGGATGGCGCCAATGAAGAAACAGAAAACTAACGTAATGAACTTAGTAATTCTATTTCTATGATCACGATTGAGATCTAATTCTCACAAGTACAATTTGGATTCAAATCTAGTTCAGAAAGGAATGAAATCAATTACAAGTAAATTCTCCAATCACTGATCATGTACCCAGAAAGATGCAAATCTAACAAATCATGTCGAATCTGCTCATCCCAAGTTATCTTATGTCTGCCTCTGTTCCGCTTTCCCTCCACTGTAAGGGTCTCCACTATCCTTACAGACGCGTCCATTTGTCTTCTTCGCACATGCCCAAAGCATCTCAATCTTCCCTCCCTTACTTTATCAAATATGCATCCTACTCCTAATCTTTCTCTGAAAACCTCATTCCTTATTCGGTCTAACCTGGTGTGCCCACACATCCACCTCAGCATCTTCATCTCTGCCGTCTCCAACTTTTGCGCTTGAACCTTCTTGATTGGCCAGCAATCTGTTCCGCACATCATAGCTGGACGTACTGCAACCTTATAGAATTTACCTTTTAGATTTTATGGAAACCTCCCGTCGCACAAAATACATGTGGCTGCTCTCCATTTGCACCAACCTGCCTGCACACTGTGTGCTACGTCATAATCAATGTCTTCGTCACTCTGGACGAATGATCCTAGATACTTGACCTTTGTTGTTTGTGGCACTGGTTGGTCTCCTATAGTCAACTGGTCTTCTTGCTCAGCATTCACTCCACTGAAGTTACAATGAAGATATTCCGTTTTAGACCGACTGATACGCAAGCGTTTACTCTCTAATGCCTCCCTCCACTCTTCTAGTCTTGCATTTAGCTCCTCCTTCTTTTCCGCCACTAGCACAATATCGTCCGAGGAGAGTATGCACCATGGGATGGCCTCTTGAACTGACTAATACAACTCGTCTAAGATAAACACAATATAACAACTGGCCATTTTCCGGCAGTTGACCGATCGATTTCCGACCTTTGACTTTTGTAAATCAGCCGGTACCTACTTGTAATTTGATATTTATGTGAAATAAATGATCTTATTGTATTATAAATTGTATTTTGATTCATTTGAGCGTATGCGGAATTTCAATTTGAGCGACGGTTTGAAAGTTACACGCAAAACGA
>WOUH02069626.1:0-10135 GCA_009936405.2 Stevia rebaudiana
AGGGATTAAGGGCTTTCCTCGTAAAAATCACGTGTTTTAGTTACTTACTGCACTTACATATTCTTAAAATATTCTTATTTATCCTTAGGGATCCCTAAGGATATACTTGCAAAATCACTCAGAATACTGATTTTTGGAATACACAAGCACACTACCTCACTTACTAATTCGGTTTGCTTAAAGCTAAACTTGTTATTTTTTTGGCCGAAACAATATATATATGCAATTATTCAATGATAAGGTTTTAAGTGGTGATTAAATAGCCTTGCGTAATACACGAGTTTTAAGCTAGTGATATATATCGAAATATATCATAATACTAAAACAGAATCAAACAAGATATTGCATGATTTATGTAACACACCAAATTTTCAAACTCCTAAGCCATCATTCTGATATGCTATGAGTATGCATGGTACCACGGAAGTGGGGGAGGGGGTGGTGGTTTGGAGGTGGTTGATTACTTGATTAGGAGTTGCTTATTTGGGTTGTGCGATAGTGGGCTGGAGGTGATTGAAATAGGTGGATTGGGCTCATTGGGCTAAGAATGTTTGGAGTAGAAGGGTGTGGGCCGTGAAAGTTTGTTGGGCTAGAAGAAGGTGTAGTGCGCTCGGCATGTGATGTAACAGGAGAAGCAGTTGTGGGATTTAAATGTGAAGGACAGGAGGCTCAAACAAAGGGGTGTAAGTTGGGGTTTTAACACATGGTAGTTGGTAGGAGATGGTAAAATAGATTCATCGTATATGACATCGCGAGAGATAATTAGTTTCGGGTGAATAAGTGATAGCACTTGTACCCCGATGATTTGAGGGGTACCCGAGAAATGCACAAGGATCGGGATTGAAGTTTGTGAATGGTGTTGGATGGAAATAAGGGATAGCATAAACAACCAAATATCCGAAGATGTTTGTAAGTGGGTATAATTAGTACTGCAAGAGGCTGTAAAATGTTGTTAAAGATGTTGTAATAGTGCAGTATAAGTACTATAAAATGAGTTAAAAATGCAGTAAATAAGGTAATGTATGCTATAAATATTGCTGAAAAATGGTGTTGTTTAGTGCAGAAAATAGGGTCGTAAATTTTACAGAATTATGGTTGTAAATAGCCTAATAAACTACTAACCCCGAGTGTATTCTTGTTTGGGTTTTGCTAATTTCATGTAATTGAAATATTTGATTATTTCTACTCTACTCTTTTTCTATTAGTGTGGAATGCAACCACGATTACACTATCAACGATATATGGTACAAGATAGCTACCTAACTATTTTCGAGTAATTAAATTAAGAGTTGTACGCAAAGTGTTGAATTTTATTTGGATTTGAAGGATTTTTGTTTGATTTAGTTCCTTTTATGGTATTTTGTATTTCCCCTTTAATAACCAATCAGATATATTTAATTCAGCACAAAATAGTACAGAGGGATAAAATAGTTATTTTGCACGCTATATAGATGTTTAACCAAACAATAATAGTATTGATTCACCACTTAACTTGTTCAGATCCTTTTAAACAGTTAGACCTCTTAATAATAAGATAGCACTTAATGATACAGATGTTGTCAAACAACCCATAAAGATTGAACAAGTGAATGCAAAGACTCGTTGCATCTCGTTCTAGTCTACCTTATGCAAGGTATTAATTAATTAATTATGATTTTTGGTAAGCATTTAAACGAAACATGAGAAAAAGCTCTCTGTTCATGAAAGATGTATAATTTTGTTTTATGTTTAACAAAAGAAATATTTTATTTCTTTGATTTTATATAGTGTTATTTTTTTATTACATGCTAATTCATAATATAACTTCTTATATATTGGTGAAAATGTTCGAAGGATCAAACAAATGAAAGGTTTTATGTGCTTTCATATTTATAGAATTTAAGGGTTTTATCATAGTTGTAAATATAAGATTTGGTCAATCTTCAATTTATTCTTTTGATTATTTACGATCCTTTCCTATTTTCACCTCATATTTTATTGTTTATGTTTCCATCGTTTTGCTACTTTTTTGGGATCTTTATTTTTTGTATCAATGTGAATGAATTTCAAAAGGAAAACTCAGAAGGTTTTTACGTAATGCAATAAGATTACTTCTTGATCCTTTCATGATTTTTCATGGTATCAGAGCAGTGATCCAAATTGTCCTATGAGATTAAACATATACAGAATTTAACTACGTCGCAATGGCAGGTAGAGCTAATGACGAGGATGACTGGGTTGTGGATTCGGGGGGACCACCGTGCATACAACTTACAGAGACGACATCCTTGTCAACAAAAGAAAAAACCTTTATGAAAGGCCTGTTTTGATTCCCAATGGCGATGCTATCCCGGTTGAAGGAAGAGGCGATTATACGCTACCGGGTGGCACAAAAATTGATGGGATCTTGCATGTTCCTAGATTCAACTGCAACCTATTGTCTGTAAGTCGATTGGCAAAAAATCTCCAATGTGCAGTAACGTTTGTCCCAGACTTTTGTGTCATGCAAGATCTACGTTCAAGGACCTTGATTGGTTCGGGTGAGTGTCGAAGGGGTCTATACCGAATGAGGATTTTTGAAGAAAGAAGAGCAATGGCGATTACAGTTGAAAGGTGGCACAAGAGACTAGGTCACGCATCACAAAAAAAGTTTGCTAAAGTAAACTTTCTTATGGGTGTTTCTTTTAATATTAGAGACAAAGTTTGTGATTCATGTGCCAAAGCCAAACATACCAGGTTACCTTTTCTTATTAGTGAAACTAAAACAAACGAATGTTTTGAGCTATTGCATTGTGATGTGTGGGGAAAATACCGCACACCTTCATTTCAGGGGCTAATTATTTTTTGACAATTGTTGATGACTTTAGTAGATGCGTTTGGGTTTTTCTCATTAAACACAAAAACGATGCAAGTACATGTTTAATTAATTTTCACAAGATGATAGAAAATCAATTTGGAAGATCTATTAAGAGAATAAGGTGTGACAATGGAGGTGAATTTACGTCCAAATTTATGACCGATTTTTATACCAAGCAAAGAATTTTATTGGAAACCACATGCCCTCACACACCTCAACAAAATGGGGTTGTGGAGCGAAAGCATAGGCATTTACTAGAAACTGCTCGGGCTTTAAGATTTGAAGCCAACTTACCCAAGAGATTTTGGGGAGAATGCGTTTTGACCGCCACCTACATCCTCAACCGATTGCCTTCCAAAACCCTTGGAAACAAAACTCCATATGAAATGTTATTCAATCTAAAACCCGAATATGACCATATGAGGGTTTTCGGTTGTTTAACGTATTATATGAGTAATGAAACAAAAGGAGATAAGTTTGAAGTAAGGGGGAGACCCGGTGTTTTTTTGGGGTACCCACCGGGTATGAAAGGTTATAAAATATTTGATATTGAAAACAAAAAAATTATTGTGTCAAGAGATGCTAGATTTCACGAAGATAATTTCCCTTTTTCAACTTCACCGCAAGATAATAACAAGCTTGATGTATTTGATATTGAGCCAAACTCTTTTATTGAAGATGACGTGATTATGAGGCGAGATGTGAATCATGAAGAATTAATAGTAAAACCACCCTCTACTGGTCAACAAAATCAAAATCTAGAAAATGACGATGTGGCACAACATGAACAAAGTCAGTATCATAGCCCATTAAACAATAATGAAGATATGGCCCAGCAACATGAAAACGACAGCCAAGGAGAGAGAAATAAACAAAGAGGCTACCACTACTAGGCCCAAAAGAGATCGAACCCAACCAAAACACTTGAACGACTTTGTTGTGAAGCTTCCCCCTTCGGTTGACAATGCACCCATCGCACCTACTCAAAATGTCTCAACGGTACACCCCATTACCAATTAACTTACTTATGATAAGTTTTCACACTCACATAAAGTATTTTTAGCGGCCATCACCTCAAACAATGAGCCCAAATATTTTAAACAAGCGATGCAGGATCCAAAATGGGTTGAAGCAATGAAGAAGGAGATCCAAGCTCTTGAACAAAATGAGACATGGACCCTTGAGACCTTACCTAAAGGAAAACGTGCTATAGACTCTAAATGGGTCTACAAAATCAAGTACAAGCCAAACGGAGACATCGAGAGGTACAAGGCAAGACTTGTGGCTAAAGGTTTCACTCAGATCGAAGGGGAGGATTTCCATGACACCTTTGCCCCTGTGGCAAAGCTAGTGACCGTGAAAGCCTTGTTGGCCGTTGCCACTAAAAAAAATTGGATAATTCACCAACTTGATGTCAACAATGCCTTCCTACATGGCGATCTAGATGAAGAGGTATACATGAAGATTCCCCAAGGCTTCTCAAAATAAAATGAGACTAGAGTATGTCGGCTACGAAAATCTCTTTATGGGCTAAAACAAGCATCGCGAAATTGGTATCAAAAGTTCACGACGGTTCTCCTTTCGCTAGGTTTCAACTCTTCAAAATCAGATCACTCGCTTTTCATTTACAAGGATAGCGACACTTTTATTGCAAGTCTAATTTATGTTGATGATGTAATAATTGTGGGAAACAACTCGTGCAAAATATAAGAAATCAAGAAGTGTTTAAATGAGAATTTTAGTATCAAAGATCTTGGTGAATTGAAATACTTTCTTGGAATAGAGGTTGCAAAAACGTCTAATGGCCTTGTTCTAAGTCAAAGGAAATATACTCTTGACATACTGGAAGACAGTGGAATGGAAGGATGTCGACCAAGTGCCTTTCCTGTTGAACAAAATCTGAAACTCAACATGGACGACAACGAGCCTAAGGTCGATGCTAATCATTATCGACGTCTAATTGGCCGACTACTCTACTTGCAAGCTACTAGACCAGATATAGCATACACGGTGAATATTCTTAGCCACTTCCTGACTGATCCTAGACAAAACCATTTGGATGCTGTGACTAGAGTTTTACGGTATCTCAAGGCAACTCCTGGTCAAGGGATCATTTTACCACGAGAGGGAGGAACTAACTTAGTTGCGTACTCTGATTCTGATTGTCTCAGTTGCCCACTCACCAGGCGGTTAAGAACAGGCTACTTGTTACTTCTAGGAGGCGCCCCTATCTCGTGGAAGACAAAAAAGCAATCTGCGGTTTCACGTTCTTCCCCTGAAGCAGAATATCGGGCTATGGCCACTACTGTGAGTGAAATTATTTGGATGCGTTGGCTCCTGAAGGAGTTGGGAGTTACACAACACGGGTCAACCATTCTTTTTTGTGACAACCAGGCAGCTCGTCATATTGCTAATAACCCAGTGTTTCACGAACGAACTAAACACGTGAAGATGGACTGTTATTTTGTTCGTGAGAGGGTTGAGTCTAACGAAATCAAACCCGTGCCAAATGATACAAAGCTACAGCTTGCAGACATATTCACAAAAGGTTTAGGTGCACAACAGCTACGTTTTCTCTTGGACAAGCTGGGTGCCGTTAACCTGCATGCTCCAGCTTGAGGGGGAGTATATGATTTGGTCAATCTTCAATTTATTCTTTTGAATATATACCATCCTTTCCTATTTTCACCTCATATTTTAATGTTTATGTTTCCATCGTTTTGCTATTTTTTTTGGGATCTTTATTTTTTGTATCAATGTGAATGAATTTCAAAAGGAAAACTCAGAAGGGTTTTACGTAATGCAATAAGATTACTTCTTGATCCTTTCATGATTTTTCAGTAAATAGGGGTGAACGTTACAACAATGGAAAGTTTTTTTACATGTGGCACGGATGTCATAAGTCAAGTTACGGATCAAGTTCTTACAGACTTATAGGGAAACGATGCTTACATCAAAACAAAGTTGACCTGACAATCTGCACCCCACGCATACTAGACTTATGAATAGAAAGATTAATGGAATTAAATAAAAAGATTTCCTTTAATAGAAACTAGAAGTTGGACCCGAGCGATGCCCCGTGATGACTATCTCATTGTAATTTTAAGCTGTTTTACACTAATTTGCAATAACTTTCAGTTTAATTATGCAATAAAGTTTTGTTAAATCTCAGCATGGTCTAGGCTAGACTATCTCAAGAATAAAATGTCATTTTATTAAACAATTACAAATGTTGAATATGCTGGAGATGGAAAGAAAATCGTTTCCTGTAGGATCCCTGTATACTAAATTAGATGTCTAACTTTTTATTAATACCCTATTTTTATTGCTATTATTTTATGAACTTTCAGTATTATTTCATAAGATCTGCTATTTAAAATAAAATAAAAAAAATTGTCAAATGACGAAAATCACCACCCAACATAGTTTGGGTTTATCAAGAACATCAAGAAACCGTCTCTCAGATGAGCAAACGCTCACCGTCATCAAGTGAAACACCATAGACATAAAGAAACGTCTCTCAGATGAGCAAACGCTCACCGTCATCGAGTGAAACACCACAGACATAAAGAAAGGGGCACCACATGAGGCGGTTGTATAGCCGCCGTCGCCGGAGACCTTCTTAAATTGCCGGTCGTCAGTTAAAAAGACAACCGGCAACAACAGATTCTACCCTAGGCTTTAAAAATCATGATTATAACCATGGGCTCAAACCAAAGACCTCAAAAAGCCATCAGAGAGCCGGACTAAACCCAAAACCCCAAATCTGACCATCATTTTCATCAAACGAAACCCTAGGCTCAGAAACGCAACCTTAGGACCAAGGGTCATCATCGCCATTTTCATCAAACGAAACCCTAGAGTCGGACCAAAGACGGCTCAGACCAAACGTCATCATCACCATTTTCATCAAACGAAAGCCTAGACTCAAACTAAAGCGAGCTCAGATCAAAGGTCATCATCGCCATAAATCATCACTATTGCCGGCAAAGCCACCGGTTGGCTCAGGTTTAACAGAAACAGATACGATATACAACCATACGCTACCGTACCTCGATGGCAGAGGTGTCAAGACCTCACCGGAGCGTCAGCGCGAAGGAAGAATGGTAGAAGACGGTCGATACCAAGCAAGAAAGATACCAAAAACAACAATGTTTCCTACTCACAAAAGCACCGCCGAAACTCACCGGAAAAGACGACTAAAGCACCGTCGGAAAGGATTCTAAACCTCGCCGGAACTGCAAGAGAGAGAAACATAATCAACGGTGGGTGAGTGGTGTGAGATGAGAGAGAATAAATCATTATATTGCTGGATGTTAATACACACAAACATATAGATAAGGGAGTGTATGTATATATCATGCATATATTGGTGGTACCACATGCATAAAAAGATTGTAAATTTTGAACAGTAAATATGTGAGGAGGCTGAAAGTTGACGTTTAAATATATATAAATGGCATAATCTGGTGACATGGATAATGTAGCCACACTCGACTCTTTTTTATTATTCAAGTAAAAAAAATTAATGAGTTTCTTTGGGTAAGATTTAAATTTATGTTTTCTAGGATGCGGACGTGACAAATTCTGGTTCAAAGTCACATGAGTTTGCAATTAAAAAGATAAGCTCTATAAATAGAATTTACGGAGCATGTTAATGTGGCACATTCTAGTACAAGGCTAAGTGGGTTTACAAAGAAAATGTAAGCTCCATAAATGTAATTTATGGACCATGCTGCCTTTCATCATTTGACACCATGCTTCATATATTGCATTATTAGGTCTTAATGATTAATATGTAAGCTCTAAATCATTCAACATATTTTTTAAAATTTACCATTAAAATGTCAGAACCATTAAAAGGTGTATCAAATATCCACCGTATCTTACTAAATCAGATATGACATCTTAATAAAATTATTAAAAGGATACAATACAACCTATTAGACTCCGTTAAACTTTAAAAAAAAGGTCTTTATAAGAATTTAGTCATATGCTGTTGTAGTGTTTATTTAAAATTAAAAGTCAATCTCTGTGTAACCAATATTCTAAAGTAAATATAAGCTATTATCCGGATTTATTAAAATAATGTTAATTTGGCAATCCGACAAAGTGTGGACAATGAGTTGTTTACAAGTATCAAGATCGTATGGCCGTGTGGGAATATCTTTTTTACATCCACTCGTTTACAATTTCAAGCAGATTGTATTGAGATCCATTTTTTTGGTACGCTTACTTTCTCTTTTTATTATTAAAAACGTAGTTTTGAGATCATTTGATATTATTATAACATAGTTTAATGTATAACTCTGAGGATAGAGTAGTACTGTAGTACAACAAGTTTGGTGAGAACATCACTTTCATCTAGAAAATAGCGATAAATCTAGTTTTGAAATACAAGAAACCTAGAAATATACATGTTAAAATACGAGTTAATTTGAAGTATTTAATTTAGGATTCGAGAAAACTCGGATACAAATATGGCCCGATACATTGGGATGCAAATGGGATTCCATTCCCTATTATTATCTTGGAATTCAAGTGGACGAAAAGTTAGCATCTATAACCATAAAACAGTGGGATCCTATAATTGATAAGCTTTATTCAAAACTCTCTAAGTTGGAAGGATAAGCTTCTCTCGAACGGAGGAAGTAGTCTTTTCGGTTCTAGGGTCTCATGCTACTTACTATATATCTTTGTTCTTAATGCCATAAATGTTAGCTCGTATCTTGAAGGTTTACGATCCATCTTCTTTTGGGGTGAGGATGATTATGTTAAAAAACGTTTGTAGGTTGATGGGACTTAGATTTGGCGGATAAAGCGAAGTGTGAGTTGCAGGGGTGCCCCTTATAAGGGTGAGTTGCAGGGGCGCACCTTCTTTTGGTCTTTATTTTTTAAAAATATGTACTTTTATGTCTACGATTGATTAGTTAAGTCATTGAACAAGATTTATATAGTTTGGAGTTTGCTTTTTGTTAAATCTGACACGTCGACCTGACCCGACCTGAATAAATAACCCGAAATATAATGAAAGAAACTTTTTTTATAGGATCCTAAATCTATCTTGGCCTCATGTGACAAAATTCTCAAGCTCCGCCACTGGAAGTCTATTGTTGATCCAAACGAAAGAGTGGAGTTTTATGTTGCCAGTGATTTCCGACTACCCCAAAGCCAGATTGTTAAAAACCTTTTCGTTCCTTTACTTTCAATAGACACTAAATCAAGCACACAAAAATGGCATGAAAGAGCTTTTCTGAGCCTTTGAGTATGGGCCTATGTATCATGCAGACGTAGGATGTCTTTGATCATAATTAATTCTCTTTTAGGCTTTGCACCAATCTAAGACACCCTCCCATACCTCACTAAAAAAAATGGTAATTGCACGGTACCCCTGATCGTGGGAGGGATCTCCCTCCCCAAGCTAGCTTAGCCCCATAGCTGCCTGGCGGTTATTCCCCAGCAGGATTTTTCGAGCCGAGAAAGACTCGAACTCGCGACCTCCCGTTTGGTAGGGTGGAGGCTGGCCACTGGGCTGACACCCCGTGGTTCGTCCCATACCTCACTAGCCAAACATCTAAACAGCATATGGTCTGCCGTTTCAGGTTATATACCGCATAAGGCGCAAAGGGGATTCACTTCAACCCCGTGATAATTCAACCCGACATTTGAGGGAACACGATCCATACCAACCCTTCAAGCAAAAGCGTTAAAGGTACCCTTCTGACTTCTTAAGTACAATATGATAGTCTTGTTATCTATATATATATATAGACGAAAGGTTTATTGGGAAACCGTAAAAAAAGAGAGAACTGTGGAACACTTATGGGTCGTTGATTTTTTTTTACGGGATTATTTTTTTTTGAACTAGATTATTTTTTTTTACTAGATTATTTTTTTTGTACTAAATTATTTTTTTTGTACTAATTTTTTTTACCAATAGATGAACGGTTCATAAGTGTTCCACAGTTCTTCATTTTTTATAGTTTCCCAATGAACCTTCCCATATATATATATATACGAATTTTGGCTGATTTATAAGGGTGAGGGGAGTACTACCATAACTCCTCTTAATTACCCTAATGAACTACCAATCAGAGGATGTCAGCTATCAAGTACCTGACTCCTCTAGTCCTCTCAAACTACCACAATTGATGACAGCACTACCCTGACACCCTAACTAATTTTTATTTTTTTAAATTATCTTTTTTTTAAATTTAAACTTAAAAACTAAGGGGCTGTTTGGTAACATCTGAATCATTAAGTGCTGAACCATTAAGATGTCTGAATGGCTAAGAGGCT
>WOUH02069637.1:0-10134 GCA_009936405.2 Stevia rebaudiana
CCTCTCACTTACACACCCGCCATGCCCATCTTTTAAGGGTGACACGGTGCTAGGCCATGATAGGGGGCTGTCACATCATCACTCACACCCACATCACAAAGCATTACACACAGTCTAACATGGAACCATGGAATACGTGAATTACTTAGACCATCTTCAATGGTTTTTGTAAATTCTAAACTGGATTTAACACGTTAGATATCGATCTACTCATCCTTCTAAAGTGGGAGGCACATTGTGTTCGCTTTAAACGTTCGAATTTTCGGATGGAAATCCGGATGAAGCTCTTGTGGATGGCAGCTCCAATGCAAATTCTTACATCCGGGTTGTCCAGCTGATCACCTTCCGGGTGAGCTTGTGGCTCCCATTGGAGATGGTCTTAGCATATTGGCTTTATATCTATCATGAAGAAATAACAAAACAACTTTTTAGAGTATCAACCCTATCTTTTTGTAGAGGATGTACAGATATAGTCCACGTAACAAACAAATTACTCATACGGAAGGAATTAGTGGGCTGACAATATTAGACTTGACAATTAGATTTATTGTAATTGTGGTGATCATTGTATAATGTACGTAGGTAGTTAACTATAACTGTTGTAATGATAAGTTTATTCGTGAATGAGATAGCAGGCAATCAATTGAACAATTATGATTCTATCATAATTGTGGTACGTGATGATTGTATAGTATAGGTAGTTAATCGTAACTATTGTAATTATAAAACAATTATAATTGTACCACGTCATGATCTAGACATGGCAGTGACTAGAAATTATAAGAGGTGTTCTTTACTTCTATATCACAAGTTGAACTGGTTCTATGTTTCAAGTTAAACTGGTAGTATTGGTCATATTATTTGGATCAACTATATACGTACATTAACCAGTTGGGTCTTTTGCGTATGTCCAGGGGTGCAAGTTGTAAGGGGCTACTGGTGGCCCCGACCTTTGCTGATTTTTTCGCCGTAAGTGTAAAATTCGCGGTTTTCGAACGAAATTTTTTTTTTATATGTAAAGGTGGCCGGTCTTTCATGAAATTTTCTTATAATTTTACCTATATATATATATTCTCGGCCCCTCACCTTTGATTTCCTAAAGTTCATATAATTTTATACACATAACAAAGTTGAAATGGTGAATTCAATAATTTGTTTACTTGTTTAAATGTTTAGTTATGGTTTAAAATGTAATTAATATAAAATGAGGGGTTAAAATGAAAATATTAAAAAAATTAATTGAAGTCACGTGCATCAGTAAAGTATTTGATGAAATTGGAATTTGGAAAAAAAATAAAATAACCAAAGTCTTCAACTGAGTGACGATTGACGAACAGAAGGCAAAAGCATAAGCCAAAAGAAGCGGCCAACGACCAGCCAAGGAATCCACGAACCAGCCAAGGAATCGACAAACCAGAATTTAGGGTTTATGTTGTTGAATTTGGGGAAATAGAAATTGGAGTTTATGTTGTTGATTACTTGATTTGTTGTTGAATTACGGTTTATGTAAGTACCAAGCTAAGTGGTGTATCAACTATTTCTGAACGATGTCAAAGTCTTGTGGAAACAAAAAAAAACATAAGACGTTTTATTTGGTTGATATAGTGGTTCGGTTAATCTTAACACTTATAGTTTCTACTGCAACAACATAGAGGGGATTTTCAGCAATGAAAATATTCTAGAATCGTATTCGCAATAAGATGTCAGATGAGTTTTTGGCGAATTCGTTGCTGATTTACATAGAAAAAGAAATTGCTGAGAAGTTCGATTCAGAATCCATAATTGATGAATTTAAAGAACTGAAAAGTTGTCGTGAGAGTTGTAGTCATCATTTCAGGTACTAACATTTTCTAGTTTTTTATGTCTTTGTTTTTTAAAACATGTACTTTTATGTCTACGATTGATCAGTTAAATCATTGAACAAAAATTATATAGTTTGGAGTTTGTTTTTTGTTGAATCCGGCCCGTCCCGACACGACCCGACTTGACCTAAATACATAACCCGAAACAAAATGAAAGAGATTTTTTTTATAGGATTCGAAATCTTGACCTCCATGACAAAATTCTCAAGCTCTGCCAGTGTGTATGACTATCGAGGTGTTAGATAAGACAGGGGGAACCATAGTGAGGGCTAGTGGTTGCCCGGGCGACTACTGATTTTTTCGCCCGTAGTGTAAATTTCGCGATTTCGACCGAAATTTTATATATATATATATAGGCCGGCCACTCATAAAATCCCTTAAAATTCGACATATATGTTCTTGGCCACACATGACAAACTTATCAAGCTCCGCCACTGAGATAAGATTTACTTATGCATGTTAGGAGAGTCCAAATCTTGTTGGTGACAAAACAAAATGTGCGTTAAGCGGTGAAAAAAAATTCTTCTATGGGAGCGATAGGTTCTAAGTTCTAACTCATGAACTCTCACCTCGTTGAGACACGTTGGACTTGTTAATATTATCAAGCGGTCGTTGCCTCTTAAGATTTTAATATTAAATAAAAACTAATCTAATAAACAATAATTTTAACCAAAAGATTTCTCGCACGGTGGGGTTAATTATTTACAACAGTTAATTTAGACTGAACTACAACAATAATTTAAACTACAAGAATTCATTCATAGTATGACTGTGTAGTGTGAATCCAGCTTGAAGTTCGCAATATATACTGATGAAGTGAACATCGTACCTCGCGGTGAAATGAATGACTGATTATTTAAAGTGTACTCCTGAGGTTTCGCATCTTAACAAATGAACTTGTGATTTTTTAGATCTGAGAAATGATTTTTTAATTGTCGCTCATAATAAATCGTTATTGTTTGAGGCCTTGAGCCCAATATTATTATAGCAGCCCATTTTATTCTTGAAGGTTGCACGAGATATATACATAAAAAAGATATATTACTTGTTTCAAAATTCATGGATTCGAATTTGATTGGAGAACTGAATTCACAATTTGGTTTGGAAAAGGACCGGATTCGAGTATTTGAAATTTGAATTCTAAATCTTTATTCAAAGCGGGTTAAAATTGAATTTTGAATTTTTCATAATCGGATTCGGATTATGAATACCGCTATTAGCTATATATTGGTAGCCTACAAATTTTGGTTCTGTTTTACATGTTTTCTTGGTATACCATATTTAATCATTTTACCTTAGTAAGGTATAATATATATATGTATGTATGTGTATGTGAAGAGGATGTTTGACAATTAACATTGTTTTACATGTTCAAACAATGTAATGTTTAAAATACATGACTACCTTAGCAAGGTCTAAACTATAGATATCTAGCAGTAACAACATGCTGAACAATGTTTCATGTGTCTCATGGATTTAGAAGTACTTTTTGGTGAAACGTCCTTGGTTAAGTATAGTTGTACAATATTTTTATGGTTTTATGTATTGTTACATGGATGGTCCTTTAGACTGTGAGCACTCTAGGTTATCAAGGGTGTGAGGGTGACAACCTTAGCTGGTCATTTCCCATTGCACCGCCCTCTCCTTAGAGAGCATGAGCATGGTTACGGGTGTCGCCCAAGGGCGAAGCTTAGGCATGTCTCGCAGGGGTGACCGCTCATGCTCTTTTTCTCTTTAGTAGTGTGTTATTTTTAAAATTTAATACGTATTAGTCTCGCATCTACTTAAAAAAAATACAAAGTTATATTTGCCCGTTTCACATATTTTATACTTATTAAGTGGTTGAATGTTCATGTTTTTTTATGAAATTCAAGTTTTTAGACTTTAGTATGTTTTATATGATTTGATTCAATGTTGATGATTTGATGAATATTTGATTGGATGTAAATATAATTTGGCCGGGTTGATATTTTATTGAAAACTTGAAAAATATTAAGGACTATTTCAAAAGAAGAAATGTTGATGAAAAAATAAGTATACAAATCAAGAGAAACGTCACAAATCTTCAACTAGCGAGTCGGAAAAACATGAAAATCAACAAGAGCACATGGTATCCCTAAAGCTCCACTATCAAATGCTTATGGAGTAGATCTTATTCATCTAGAAAGGGATCCAGCTAACGAATACAAATGTGGAATTAAAAAAAAAAGTGTCACAGATCCAGCTTATGAAGGAATTTAGGACCTTTCCAAATCTATAAAAAAGAGTGTCATAAAGATTAAAAGTAGCTTCCAAATCCACAGAGGTGGAATTATCCTGACCCGAACCGTCGAACCGACGACCCGAAATATGGAAAGATTTTATGATTCCCGAATTTCCGTCCATGCTTAGCTTTTGTTTAAACTCCGCCACTGGTGTCGCCCTATATTTTGCGACTTTCTTTCTTTTTTGTCCACATATTAAAACAATAGATTCATCGTCTCTCTTTACCCACCACCGCAAACCCATTATGCCTCATTTCGGTCACCATCGTTGTCTATGTGATGCCTGCTTGACGTTACTTATCTATTTAGAGCTTTGAACAAACAGATACATTTTATTTACCACAAAATAGTAAAATAGTTTGGAGGGGTAAAATAGTAATACAGCTTTAGGACTAAATTAAATCATAGTCCCTTATCCAGTTAAACCTTTTGCTAAGACAATGGTTACTAAACAGCCCCTTAATTAGTATCAGTTGCATATTCTGACTATCAGAGCAAATCCATAAGTTCCTTCATGTGCACGTGCATAGACTTGTGACCATTTGCTTAATCTATACTTGTCACTCAAACGTCTTTACTCTTTACAACTCGCGTAGGACCATTATAATTATTATGTTACGTTCTTGTCCTACAATTATCATGCATCCTGTCATCTATATTTACCATATTTTAAACCGACAATAAGTAAATGTAGTATATTATTGTCATTATATATGTATTAGAGTGATTTTTTATAGGATAAATTCCAAGCCGTAAATATTAAAGGTGAGTGTTTCACACTTACACCATGCCACACAGGGGCGGATTTACTCTTGCTTGAGGAGGGACCCACTCAACCAACCATGAATGTGCAAAAAAGCCTCGTTTTCAGAGGAAAAAAATACGAGGCCCCCATAGTTAGATGAGTGAGAGAAGAGAGGCGATGAATTAAAGTTATATTTGTTGTCCATGTAAGTTCCAGTAGTTCTGGAAAGTCAATTGAGGTACTTCCATGGAAGTTCTGATCGTTTTTGGTAAAGGAAAGGTGAGGCAGATGGACTTAATGATTTCTACAAATCAAATTTTGTTTAAACCCCCTTATGCTCTTACAATATTACAAATTATACCTTTTAGTTTGATTTGAATTTTAATCAACTTTAGAGTTCAGCTTTTGGTATTAGATAAGTAATATGTTTTGTTATCAGATTAGTCAATTGATTAATAACTAATTTATGTTTTTGATCTTACTTATGGTTTATAAGTGTTTTAATTAATATTGTGTTTAATCTATTATTTCTTGTATTGGTAAAAGAATTACTTAAGTGAAAATACGATATATGATTGTGTTCGTTAGGAAAATAAGTATTAATTGTTTCTCCCCGTCCCATTTTGACTCTACTTGTTTTGAACCGATCCATTTTATCAACTTGTTTTTTACTCTATCCATCTTTTTTGCCCCCACTCACGAAAGTTTCTGGATCCGCCACTGATGCCACATACGGGGTAGGCCCCTTCACCCTTTGAGATGGACACCAAACTAACACTTTAGAGCTATTGCTATATATGCTTTTATAAATTTTCTATAAAAATAGTTAAAAATTTCTAAATACTTATATAATCCAATATCAGCTCAATCAATTTGATATGTTTCATTTATTTAAACCAATTTCTTAAAGCTAACCATTTAACTAGTTATGTATTAAATCAAATACTCATTTTTATACGGTTCCAAAATGTTACATGTGCAAATTCCAATCACACTCTTTATTCAACTTTTTATAAATACATTGACATTTGAAACATAAAAACACAAAAAAACAACCATGCATGTATATATGGTGAAAAAATTAATAATATTTTCAGATTCCGCCCAAACATTCTGGTGGGGTCACGGGGTACCTTTGTTTATCGGTACAGTAATCATAGACCATATGGTTCAAACGTACCCAACGGTATCTACGGGCTGCAACCGGGTCAAGTTGTTGGTAACTAGTACCCTCCCACCAGTTAGCCGGGTTAGATGCACAAGCACTTGACCCTGGTACAGGACATCCCTCAATATCAAAGTCTTTATAATATGCATAAAATGGTGCTTTACTCCAGTCAATCTTTTCAAGCCCACCTCTTGTGGCCCAATCATCTGCTTCCCATAATGTGGAGTAAATTCCCATTGGTTGAAACTTTGGAAAAGGGACTCCTTTTGCTTCATTGTTCTTGTAAACTCTTATAGGCACTTCATCCACTGAAAACCTGAAAAAAGAAAATATGTTAACTTAAGACAGTTTTTCATGTTAACCAGCAAGCGGTTCGTGTGTAGCTAAGATGTACTTACACGACGTGGTGGTGGTTCCACAGGATAGAGTAAACGTGGAAGTCAGCAGAAGGGTCGAACCATAGGTTAATCCTTTGTTCTCTGTCACCTTTTCCATGGGCGTAGACATTGGTTTGGACCGAGTATGGTTGTCCGGTCCGGTTCCCCAAGAACTCGAAATCAAGTTCATCACGTACTTGATCAGTATCAGAATTCATCTAATCATATCACGAAAATAATAAAAGAAGGATCATCAATTGTACCTACTAAAATCCAATTAAACTAATACTCCAGGTGATCAAAGAAGAATGAGCACCCAATAATACTAAGGAGTGTAAACAATCCCAAGCTCAACATAAGCTTGAGTTTGTCTCATAACTAGTTTTCAAGCTCTTTTGGATCGTTTATTATTTAGCATTTTTTAATTATTTAATTTATATTATATAGGGAGGGTTCTTTTGAAAACCAATGTTTAGTGAAAACCAAAAGAACCACTGTCACCACACATATATATATATGTAAATAATATGATACGCATACATGTAATATACATGTTACATATATGTAAAACGTGGTTTACAGTGGTTTTCGTTGTTTTAATGAATTTTAGTTATTTTCATTTGTTTCTCATCTTATATATATATATATATATATATATATATATATATAATCATATTGTTTATTATAAAATTTATTTATACCATAATATTTATACTACTTGTTACTCTTATCATATTTTGATGAATATTAATTATCATAACGCAAATATATTAAATAACAATATTTAAATAGTAAGGTCGTGAGCATGTTCGAGCTCGATAAGCAAGTAGCTCGCGAACTGACTTGTCACGTTTACACAATTACGCCCTACTCATACCCTTTATTTTAAAACTCATAAGCAAGTTTAGTTTTAATCAGTGTAGGAGGCCATACATAAAAGGCGGTGACAGTGCCAGCGGAGTCGCCCGGAACGAGCTTGATCTTCATGCTCACACGTCCGAACAAATACTTGCTTTTTGAAGCGAACCCGCATCCTATAATATATTAAAACAATATACAAAAAAGTTATTTACCACGTATTCATCATAATCATATTTGAGATTCAGAACGGTATACGTCTACGTGTGGTATGTGGTACTATGTTTCATATACTGACCTTTTCTATGTAATCCTACTATAAACACATACAATCAATATATTCGTCTTATTGGTTCATTTATCATATCATGTATAGACACATTTAACCGTTCAAATATAGTGTGTTACATACCAGAGTTTTGGTCAAGGAGTAACTGGATACCCCTCCCGCCGTCAAGTTGTTTAACGTGAGAATCAGACCATGTAATATGAAAATCTTGAAGAAAAGCAGCGGGCTTCGCGTTTTTCACGGGAAACAATGTTACGAACCCAATTAGAAAAAGAATGATAGCAACGTTGCTACGAGGTAGTATACTGAAAGAATGTGCCATCTTGAATATACAAGAACGATATCATGTGAGGTGGGTATATATAGGATTGGTTTAGATAAGTGTTGAGGGACTAAAAATGTTTAATTGAATAGTACAAGGGGTCAATGTAAACTGAGATCGCTTTCTGCACAGCTAATGACTGGTCGTCAATTGGACCCCGCCGATTGCTAACCAAACATCGTCTTATTCGTTTCTTTATGTTACTAGATTTTTATAATTGACCGTAATATCCGATAGTTGACTAGTTTAGTAAAACTAGCTTAAAGTTAAGTTGAATATCAAAAAGCTATATGAATTGTGAAATATATTAATCTACATGTTTTACGTAAACTTTTATTGAACCACTTTTGGAAAAAATTATTCATATATAAGTATATAACTAGGAGATATCTTAAGCATCAACTTTGGGATTGGAGAAAAGAAAAAAGCATGACAAAAAGTAATGAAATATAAAAGAGAAAATCACTAAAGTACTAAACTACTAACTTATCAAATTATAATATATCATATTGTTGCCTCAAAAAAAGAATAAAGTTATAGCCGCAAGTTACGCGACACAAAAGTTTTGTATCAAATTTGATTCGGTATCAAATGAAACGCTCCTTAAGTTCTTATCTTATGCGAACCTACTACTCATGCCGTCATGCGTATTTTCATCATGTAACATTAATTATTATACATCTTGTTGATTTTTCACGTTTTCATTTGTGATCTTCATGTATTTGACTGTTAGTATTTAATGGTAAGAGCCCAACTTATGCCATTTTAAAGACCATTAGTATTCATCAATGTTAGACTCATATTTTAAGTGTCACAAACTCACCTAAAATCATTCTAAGAATACACCGTAAACAGGAACCCGAAGTCCCGAACATATCAACATCAAGATCATGTTGTCTTCCATTCATGTCCGCTATTGTTGGAGTAATTAACATGCATTCATTAATTAATTCCTGTTTTTAATTACATGATTGAAGAATTGATCAACATTCATCACATCTATCATAAACGACAGGGAGTGTGTCCAGTGTTTGTTGCTTGATTTGTGAAGTTTTCTTGCGTTTTCTAACGAATTTAAAGTTGTGAATATGAGGTTTACATGACTATTAATGCCTTTAGGACTACACTGAGCGAGTGATCGTAATTAATTAGCATATTAGTTGTGGGATGGTAGCCCTTAAATTGACTAATTAATTACTCATTCGGTCATTCCCACCGACATTCACAACGATTTATACAACTTGCCTTTTCGATTTCGACTCTTTTTGTTGTCACTGGTGTAATTGCCTTTTCGTCTTTTGCTAAAATGTTTGGACTCCAAAAAAGTAAAATGATCATGTCACACTTTAAAAGGTCAGGTAGAATTTAATGTGTAATTACACAAGTTGTGATGAACAGAATACGTTATTTAATGCTTGATAATTGATATAGATAGATGGGTCCGTGTATATGTTATTTCTTATGGAATAACATAAAAATAAATCTTTATTTTGTTATACATACGGTAAGTATCTTATATGCAAATAAATTCTTTCATTTTAGCCTTTGATTGTATAAAATTAGTGATTGATATTGAAATAGAGAGTATTTAATAAAAAGTAAATTATGCATAATAATAACCAATGAAGAAATGCATGTACTTTCATATCTGACTTCTGTGTAATTTTTTATTTTTATTTTTTAAAAAGAGTACCTATCAGTTTTCATTAATCAAATATGTTTAATAATATTTCAGTATTTAAAAAGTTAAAAAACTATTATTCCTAGAATTTTATATTAATATTATATAAGTACTGTTATATACACCAAAAAGCAACATTTTGTTTTCAAATGGTCTGATCACTGATGTGTTGCGATAATGCGATATGTATGCCCGATTGTTAAGATTTTAATACAACAATGGAAGCAAAAAACTCATACAACAATTTCATATATAAATCCACAATTGCAAGTAATCAAGAAATAACATTCATATATAGCTTGCTTAGAATGATCGAACTTTAATATGTATGATCGATAGCTTGTTTATGATACGATCAGTGGCGTACCTACTCTTGGCCATGGGGGGAAACCGCCCTCCGTGAACCGAAAATTTTTAGTGGTATATATAGGTTAAAATCCCGAATGTCCCCCATGAAATTTTGCAATCGTCCCCAATCCGCCCCTAATCCTCTCCCAATCCGCCCCAATCCAATCTTGATTTGTAAATATTAGTTATAAACCCGAGTTGAAATAGACGTAACCAATAA
>WOUH02069648.1:0-10133 GCA_009936405.2 Stevia rebaudiana
CACGCTATACAGAACATAAAAAAAATATTTTTTCTCCACTACGTGCGGAAACTTCAGCGGTCTCCCGGGATACCCCTAGAGACCACATAGATAACGCCCCTGCTTCAAAGTTAGCTTGGTAATATTAAGTGTCAATCATTTTGTTGATTTGATGTAGATAACTTTGATAATTATACAAACTTTGTTATATATTGGTTTTTTTATCCGTTTATTTGACTAAATTTGCTTTAGGGTAAGCGAATCAGAGTTTCCAGCTGTGGATATGTTTGTCACCACTGCAGACCCTGTCCTAGAAGCTTCTATCATCACAATGAATACTGTTCTATCGGACTGATAAGTTAGCTCTTTATGTGTCTGATGATGGTTGCTCGCCTATTATATTCTATTCCCTTGTTGAGACAATGAAGTTTGCAAAACTTTGGGTTCCTTTTTGCAAAAAGTATAATATTCAAGTTAGAGCTCCATTTCGATACTTTACCTCGAAGTCCACACCTTTAGAAGATGATTCGTTGGAGTTTCAACAAGAATGGAAAAAGATGAAGGTAGTAATTATGAATATTTTGCAAGTTTAAATATATAACACTTTTTTAAAATTGGTTCAAGTTGAAATGCTAACACGCCATATAGACTTATATTATTTACGACTTACAATTGTATTGAATTGACATGTTTTAGGTTGGGGTTGATAAAAGAATGTGCACATGACTCATATATTTACTCGTGTTAAAGACATCATCTTTTAACTCCCACACATGTAAATCGTGTAACTCGAGCATGACCCGTGTATGATGCCTGTAACAATTTTTAGTCAAGTGAGTTAATCATGCTAAACAGTTTTAAACGGGTTGACACAATACAAATGTACTATAATCAAGTTATAAATAATAAGTTGTAAATAAGTTAAACCAGTCAACAAGCCGGGTGACCTAATAAAACTTGGTTTTCTTTCTTCTTTTTGTTTTAAATGGGTCGACGGATTAATATGTTTTAATTAAACGAATTAAATAATTCCTTGTGTACATTTATAAAAGAATTTTATTTTAGATAAATAAACACAAATACACATAATCATCCTTCATTAATGTACAACATCTTTTGTTTGCGTATGATTCCAGACAGAATATGGGGAGCTTTTCAAGAAGATCGATGTTGCATCTCAGAGACCATTTCCATGTGATCATGATTCAGATTTTGGTGTTTTCTGTGGTGTCAACCGCTCGAATCATCCTGCTATCATCAAGGTACGTAATACGTCCAAACATCACCATTTGTTGCTAAAACACACAGACACTCACAGAATGCGGTGATACGATCTTAAAGATCGAATCTTTATCTGGAACCAGATTTAATTTATCGACTTACGATTGTAGTGAAACGTTTATTTAATTCTGGAATTGAGTAATCCACTAAATTATTAAAAACGGAGATTAATTTAGAACTGTAACTATGTTGCCCTACAAGTGTTTGATTAAATTCCTCAATGAGACTAACATTTAGCATTAGGATGTATTCAAAATTTCCTTTTGTAGGATTTATATTCCATTTGCTGATTATAAATTAAAGTATATATTATCTAAGGTCCAAGATTGTTCTACATTTAGGATTCAAAATCATTGCATTCTCATTTTTTGAAAATGATCTGGTTCTGTTGTAGGTTATATCTGAAAATAATCTGCCACGTGTAATATACATCTCAAGAGAAAAGAGCCCAAAACATCATCATCATTACAAAGCCGGAGCTATGAACGTTTTGGTTAGTAGACTTTATTTTTGCTAATATTACACAATTTTTTAAAAATTGCACGTATCAGGATCGCTTAATGCATAATGCTTCCATGATGTGCATGTGTTGTGTCGATGCGATCTGATGCATTCTGATGCGATGCATTATGCAGTTGACCAAAATTTTGATAAATTAGACCATCGATTGCAATGGGTCTAAGTTTTCAAATCTTATTGGTCAAATCTAAACGTTGATTGAGCAACGGGTTTGAGTATTTTAACAAAATAGACCATCGATTAAATAAATTTGAGGGGAGATGATATATTCGAGTTAAGGTTACAAATTAATTTAAAAAATTATTTATAAATAACTTGTTAGTATTGAGAGTTAATTACAGTATTACACATATGGACCCTGTGGTTTGGGCAAAGTAACAAGTCTGGGGTTTATGGCTTTAATTTTGTAACGAGTTTGGGTATTAATGCTAAATTCTGTTAACTTTTCTGTTGAATCTAATTCAAATGACCAAAATACCCTTTTACTTTTGGAATAACCGTAAAAAGTGAGAGGGTAATATGGTCATTTTCACCCTAGGTTAACGGACTGAAAGAGCAAACCCTAAACTTGATACTTTTAAACTTTAGTACCCAAACTTGTTACTTCAAAAATATAAGTGCATTATGCCATTATCTATTAAACCCAGTTTAGTAGTCAACCGAAAAAAATAGAAAATATTATTATTATTGTTTAACCTTTATTAAAATTATGAGCAGACTAGAGTCTCTGGAGTAATGACAAATGCGCCCCTGATGCTGAATGTACATTGTGATATGTATGCAAACAATCCACAAGTTTTTCTTCATGCAATGTGTATGTTGTTTGGTTTCAAAGATGAAGGCAATTACGCTTTTTTCCAGTTTCCGCAAGCTTTTTACGATGGATTGAAGGATGACCCGTTTGGAAATCAACTCGCTAACCTCTATGTGCGTATATCTTCTTTTAACTTTATGTTCTTGAATTTTTATTTTCCACATTATCTGATTTTTGCCACTGTTATTTTAAAAAATAATTTCATAATTATCTTGTAATTTTTGGGACAATAGTTGCAACAAAATTGATTATATTAGCTACTTTAGAATAATTTTCTTCCTTTTTCATAATTTCTTTCTCATATAATTAATAATGTATTTTTATTACTTTATAATTTCAAAAAAATCATTTTCCAAATGCTCATCAAACACCCCCTTAGTTATATGCAAGGAAATATATCTGGTGGGTATCGTGAGAAAATTTGCTGGGTTTTTTTTTTTAATTTAAATTATTGGGTGTAATTAATTTAATTTTATTGTCATGTTAAAATCAGTATATTGAAAATGGAATATCATCATGTCAAGGGACTGTTTACGGGGGATCAAATTGTTTTCACCGGCGGAAGGTTATTTATGGTTCATCTCCAAATGATACAATATAATCTGGTATATATATTATTATATTATTATATTAAAACATGTTTTTTTCTTTTCATGGTTATTCTTGAATTTTAAATGCTTCTCTAACCCTTGATATAACTCTTTATATTTTCTTTTGTTAAACAGATAATATCAGTAATGAAGATCTAGAAAAAATCTTTGGAAAATCAGTTGAATTAAGAGAATCTGCTGCTCAAATATTATCAGAATCAAATTCAATGATTAAAAGACGAAACAGTCCCTCTAATTTCATTGAGGATGCAATCCATGTTGCAAGTTGTAGCTATGAGTATGGCACTTCTTGGGGTAAACAGGTAATTATTACAAATTAACTGATTAATTTTTTAGGTACAAATTATTAGTTTTAGATAGTTAAAATTTAAATGATTGGGTAATGATTGTCATTTTATACGCGTTTGGAACCAACTGTAAGTTGGTATAAGTGTTTATGTAGTTCTCACGGTTCTTGATTTATTGGTTTTATATTGACGACAATATATATATTCTCAAAATGATCAAAATTTATAAATGATGAAAGCATATTTAAAGTGGGGGATCGCATATGGCCTTTGCTATAAAGGGCCCAAATAATTTTTTCTCATTTAGAAACGATAGACTGATTAACATATAGGTTATAAATTTACTTTTAGTTACATGTTCTAGAGGGTGTTCAATAAATAAAAAGACAACTTAATAACAATATTAAAACACAACTTTGTTTCGAAAAATTCTACGAGAAACGTGATTTATTTAATCATATAAGATAGTCAATTTGCTACATTAATTTTGTTTTGTTTATATACATATCTAAATATATATACTGTATAGGGGAAGTATAAACTAGAAACCCACTTTCAATGAAAAAACTGTGAAAACTCTGTTTTTACATACGTAACTGAGTAAGTTTTTTTTAACTCTACATGTAATTTCATGACTTTTGATAAAAAAAAATGTTTAAAAAAGCACTGAGTGGATATATAAAAAAAAATTTATTTGTTTTTTTGGAAAAAACATATATGTTACATATGGAGAACTTTTTTTTTTGGCAGATTTAAAATCCCTTCAAAGTGACGAAAATCAGTATAAAACTACCCTATTCTTTCGTAAAATATAATTATTATTTTTGGGTTTCTTGAGTTTTATCATTGAAAGTGAGTTTCCATTTTATCCTTACCCCTAGTTTAAGGAGCCCGTCTAAATTTATAGCACACTATGCATCGAAGATCCTCTGTGTTTAGTATAATATAAAACAATATCATTTAAAAGATTCTAAAATATATTATTTATCAGGTCGGTTGGCTTTATGGATCTTCAGCAGAAGATATTCTGACGGGTCTCGGTATCCATGGTAGAGGATGGAGATCCGTTATTACCTCACCCGAGTCCCGACCCGCTTGCATTTCTTGGTTGTGCACCTACCACATTTCAATCTTCATTAATACAACAGAAAAGATGGGCTACGGGCCTTTTCGAAGTCTTATTTACTAATAAAAACCCGTTTCTTCTTACTATAAAAGGAAAACTTTGGTTTCGACAAGCCCTTGGTTATTTATGTTTCATTTTATGGGCCCCGCGTTCGGTTTTTGAGCTATGTTATGCAATTCTTCCTGCGTATTGTATCATCACGGGCTCACATTTCTTGCCTAAAGTCAACGAACGGGCTTTTCTCATCTTCATGGGCGTTTTTATCATTTACAATCTTTATACATTATGGGAGTGTAGACGTTTAGGGGTATCGGTTCGTACGTGGTGGAATCTACAGAGAATGGGGAGAGTGAATGTTCTAACCGCGTGGTTATTTGGGTTTTTAAGTGTGATGCTAAAGATTATGGGTTTATCAGACACAGTTTTTGAAGTAACACAAAAGAAACACACGTCGAATGATGGTGATGATGACGATAATGTAAACGATTGTAGGTTTACGTATGACAATTCACCTGTGATTGTGCCAGGTGTCATTGTTCTACTGGTCAACATGATCGCATTGGTCAATGGCATGTTAGAATTGTCAAAGGTTGAATTTAGTGACAATTGGTTAGGAATATTAAGGTTTGGGTTGGGAGAGATGTTTAGTAGTGTTTGGATTTTAGTCTGCTTTTGGGAATTCTTAAAAGGGTTGTTTAGGTGTGGAAAATATGGGATTCTGTCATCCACAATCTTGAAATCGGGAACTTTGGCTTTGTTGTTTGTGCAAGTATGGAAAAGTTCAACTCAATGGTTTTAGATAAGTTTATATGTGATTTTTTATGTATGATGTATAACATATGCGAAAAATATTGTTATTTTTGTACTTTACATAGAAAGCTAGATTCTTGGAGTAGTACATGTACAAGTAACAAGAATCATAATACCTATTTGTTTTGCATATAAATTCTAAGCTTATTAGTAGATTTCATCTAAGTTGTCTAAGTTGTCTGATTTTCATGTTCATTCGTTTAGCTTAACAACTAAAAAATGTTATGCAAGTTTGTTTACTTATGTATAAATGAATGTGAATGAACTTTCTGTCCAACAAATCATGAATGGTACATATAAAATTTGGTTCATTTATAACATCTTGAGGTTCGGTAGATCAATACCAAATGGTAAATCTCATAGATGCAACAATGGAAAAGTGTGAATGTGGCGGAATTTAGAGAGAATGATGAGAATGAATGCTATGACAACATGGTTCTTTTCGTGTTTAACTCTTGAAGAAGTCAATGTAAGTATCACGTAGGATATTGACTAAGATAAGAAACAATATTTCACTCAACCACAAGATTCATGCTAAGTTCTTATTACAAGTTCTTTAGAGCTCTGATATTGAAGATAATTTATCTATGTCTCTTACCCTTCTCTTATAGCCGTTGCTCATGCTTTTTCCATATCCTCCTTCCTGAGAAGATATCATGACTTCGTCCTTTTTGTCCCACCATAGCCAACTCGTGTTTTCATCTGTCACACTTTTGCTACCAAATCTCCCTGCGTTTCCGGCCATACTGTCCTTTCTGTCGTTGCTGCACTTCTCTTTTTCCCATAGCATTTATTGCCGATTGACTGGCATTAAATGCCTCTTCCGATTGGGCTCCGCTTCTGGGCCTTTCGGCTTTTCTGGCTGGGCTTTCTCCTTTATCCTTGGGTTGGAGCCCGTTATCTCACTATAACCCATTAAGTCCCCCCTAGTCCGTTTGGTAAGTCCCGGACTTTGGCGAACGGACTATCAATTCTTCCTTCCCGCCACTTTTTTAGTTTTTTACCTCTTTATTTTTGGTTTGAAAGTTTCACGTGAAATGATATTTTACTTCTCACAATTTCTTACTATCCACGCTATGTTAATGGGCGGTCAGGGTGGTTCCACGTGTTGGTATCTGTAGCATGATGTGACTTTTTGGGGGCCGACGGTTGGCTTTCTTCATACTTGTATAATGCCCCTTATTTACTTTTCTTGCTACTTCTTTTTCTGTCATAGTTTCCTTCATCTTTGTGATTTACTTTGTTCTTAGATTCTCCGCTTTCGACCATCGATCATGGCTCGCGAAGACATGGATACCAGCTTTTCGATCTATTCTGAAGAGGAAATGCATTCGTTCTTGGAACAATTTGGGATTCCTTCAACTGTCGGGGCCAGTCTTCACGCTTCAAATGAGGTTGCTGATGGTCGCGCTGGCACCGTTGCTTTGTACGTCCAGGCCTTCCGTTTGTGCAACGTCCGGTATCCCCTTTCGGATTTCCTGGTTTATGTTTTACAAAATTTTAGGTTGAGATTTTCACAAGTGCACCCCCTAGGGTTGCTGAAAGTGTCTCATTTTGAGGTTGCCTGCCAATCCTTTGGTCAGCAACATTCGCTTAATGTCTTTAGGCAGTTCTACCATCTTCGAGCCGACGGCGATTGGTTTACATGTGCGAAACGACTCCGAGAAATACAGCCGCCTTGTACCAATGGTGTTATGAACTGCGCTAAACTTTGGAAAACCCTTTTCTTTTTCGTATCCGACACGTCTTTTGCCGGTGGTCTCGCTGGTCGTGAAATCAATGAGGCAATTGTGGATGAGGCACCTACCCTTGACCCATCTGAACTAGTTCTAGCTAGGTCCCTTGCCGATAATCCTTCTATTGCGTGGACCCTTCCTGAACATGCCTTGGTTTTGGCCGATATTAGCAAGAAATGGGATGACCCCCACCTACGTCCTGCTGCCATTGTGGATGGTAAAGGTATACCCTTGCTTATGTATTTGTCTTACTTCTGTCTTTTGTTACAGGTTTGTTTCCTGCTTGGTGTTTATTATTTCTGTTTTTTTATGCCTTTCTTGCATTATCTATGTAGAATTGACTTTGATAGAGATCATGAATGTACCGACTCATGCCGTCAAGTTTTCTCTTGTTCCTGTTACTCATGTGCGTCCCTTGACTCCTTTGAGTGTTGTTGATCGCGCGGTTGCTGTGGTATCATCTGATACGGAAACTGTGAGTGACTATGATGTCAAAGAGACTGTAGCTGTTACTTCTTCCCACAAGCACAAAGAGAGACCTTCTGTCTTACCTGAGGAGAGTAGTGGTTTAAAGCAACGCTTACGTAACAGTAGACTTCCTCCTCCCTCTTTTAAGCTAGGTAAGGGTGGGAAGGTTAATCTGGTAGGTTCAAAACCACAGAAGGGGAAGTTGGTTATAGGTTCTAATGTAAGTGAGAAATTGAATTTAGCTGAGGATGTCTCTGTTGATGTTGGGAAATTCGTTGCTTGCGATAGTTCTGTTAGTGGTTCAGGAAGACCAGCAGTGGTGGGTCTTCCTGTTGTCAAAACTGTTTCTTTTGCTACCCCCGAATCTGCTTCTCCACAGCCCTCATCGGGACTTGAAAATAGCTCCGCCTCTGAGCTCCCTCCACCCATTGTGAAGCTGGTAGCTGATGCCAGTGGTCCTGCATGTATTATATTTCCTGCTGAAACTTTGTCACCGGAACAATTGTTGGAACCCCATATACCTGACTGTTCTTTTACCAAAGGAAGTGTTATCTCGAATGCTTCCTTGGTTAATGAATTTATCCGGAAGGCTGTTCCTCCTGGTGATAGGATTTCGTATCGTAATCTCAGTAATCCTGCATTGGTTAGTCGTCTCTCCACTCATTCTTATGAAATGTTGAATGAAGTGAATGATTTGTTGTGTCGTTATTGCTGGTTGGAGAACAATTTTCTGCGTAGTAAGGAGGCCAACAATTCGTTGAAGGCTCAGCTTGATCGGGTGCTTTTAGAAAAATCTCGTTGCGAGGAGAGAGGTGGTGAAGTTGCTTCTTTGAAAGCTGAAGTGTCCAGGGTTAATCAGGTATTAGGTCATACTGCTGATCTGTTGAAGTCTTCTAAGGAGGAACTTAACAAGTTGAAGTTTGAAAATGAGAGTTTGTCAGCAGAGTTGGGTGCTCGCGATATGTTTGACAGTGTGAAGGTTACCTATCTTCAGGTGTGTTTATACTTTTTAATTGTCTGTTTATATGCTTTTCTTGCTTGCTAATGTCTTCCTCTATTTTCTATCTTTTCTGTTTTTCTTTATTCAGGAGCAGTTGGATAAAACCTTGAAGCTCACAGATTTCTCGAAAATAGTTTTGGAATTAACACAAAAGAAACAAAAATATTGTGCTTTATGCATCATGTTTATATAATTTGAATACAAAAGTATTGTTTAAGAACATATTTTGGATCATCTCACTGGTTTTAGATGATTTTATGTGCTTTAGATGTTTTGGATTATCTCACTGGTTTTAGATGATTTTATGTGATTTAGATGATTTTGATCATCTCAATGTTTTTAGATGATTTTATACGTGCTTTATGTAACATGTTCATATAATTTGAATACAAAGATACTGTTTAAGAACATATTCTGGATCAAAACGTAACATTGATGCTAATAATGGATTGAAAGATTCTTGGAATAGCACATGTTTAGATAAAAAAAAAATTATAGATCAAACTGGATGCTAGAGGATTTGTGCATCATCTTATCCTCTCAAGTCTTACTACATATCTTCAAATTTGCTAAGTTGATACAACCCAAAATTTTAATTGAACGAGTACTCTTCTGTTCCAAACTTTTATACGGATGCTATGAGGATTTGTGCATCATGGTTATAACGTGCTACAAAATTAGGTACGTGTTCATTTCAAAATCGAGTTGAATTTATAGTACTCTTTTGACCCAATTAGGTACGTGTTTAATTCAGATATAAGACTATGCGGTGTACCTCGGTAAGTGGGCACTTGAGTGGGTGTGTCATGCAGGAGAAAGAGTGACTCACCCGGGTGAGTGGGAGAATGAAAATGTCCAAGTGAGTGTGAGTGTGAGTGTGAGTGGATAAAAAGTAGGAAGATGAGTGGTGTAATATGAGTGGTAGGATGGTAATGTGTTAGATTGTGATTGGTTAGAAAATAAAAAGTAAAAACAAAAAAAAGGTTTTGGGTCACACGGTTGCTCCACTCAGGGCTGGATGGGCAACGCCCACAAAACTGGAGAAGGGGGGCGATGTAGGGGGCGTTCCCTACTCACCCACGCCCAAATTTGGAGACACACCGGGTAGTCTAACCATTTGAATCCTATTAGCATTTTAGTCTTTTTAATCAAATTTAATAGGCGCTATTAGTCATTCGGACCAAAATGGATACAAAATACAAGCCACAAACTCATAATAGATGAAAATAAAAACTTTGGACTCAAATAAATAGTACGATGAAACAACAAGGACTCAAACGACAATTTAGTTTATAGTTCATTTCCCTGGAGGTTTTCCTAACAGAGAAAGATATTGTTTTTTGTTTTGGCAACATAGAAAGTACCTCAGACAAGTTCGCAATGGCGTATGCAATATGTTTACAGAGTACTCACCTCATTGTACCCTGTAACAACTGGCCGTTTTCCGGCAGTTGACCAGGTATTTTTCAACCTCTGACTATACTAATTCCGGCTATACGCCA